>VNJV01002335.1:0-24066 GCA_008042635.1 Drosophila nikananu
GTGATCCCCACAGCGTATTCCAGCTGTTGAAGTCGCCTGTTATTAGGGATGGGATGTTCGAGGCTGGGAACATTAATTCTAGTTCTGTTTGAGTAAAGTTTTGGTTTGGTGGGATGTATGCTGCGAATATTTTAAACTTTGTTATTGATTGAACTTCGAGGGCAATTGCGTCAAATATGGTTCCAGTAGGAATATGTTTGTGTTGTAGTGATTTGTGTATTAATAAGGCAACACCGCCTTTTGCTGAGATGGATGTTGTGTGGTATATTTCGAAATTAACGGGGGTGGGGAATTTTTGGGTGAGTGTTATATGGGTTTCTTGGAGGGAGATGATTTTTGGGTTGTATTGTTTTATAAGGATAAGGAGTTCATTGTAGTTGTTTAAGTAGCCGTTCAAATTCCATTGTATTATAGTTAGTGTCATAGTTTTAGTGATTTAATTCAGGGAGTGCTTTAGTTCTTTCCTAAGGTTATTCCTTTAATTGTTTCGTTGTTTAGTAATGACTTAACTTTAGATCGGGTTAGAATTGAATTTGAGCTTTCGTTATTATTTTTTAGTAGTCTTTTCTCTTTTTTTGACATATTTTTAGGATAAATTTTGGTTTTTTGGGAAGACTTAGCCGTATTGTTGTGTTCCGAGTTGATGGAGCTAGTAGACATCGAGTCGTCATCTTCATATTGTATGAGTGGTCGCTTGCTTGTTGATGGTTGTTCCGAAGTTGATGTTGCAGGTGTGTTGAGGGGGTTTTGGTCCTGTTGTGTTTGTTGGTTCTCGTTGCGTTTGGCCACTGACGAATACAGTGAGCCATCATGTTGGTGTCTGGTCTTGTATATGGACCAAGCTTGACGGTTGTCTACTTTTTGTAATGTTTTGATGGCTTGGATTTCTTGGTAAGTTATGAAGACTGGGCACTTTCTGTCCCTTGAGAGGTGATTAGCGTTGGGGTAGTTTTTTTCTCTGCAGTTGATACAGCTTTGGTTTTCTGTGCATGTTTCTCCAATCTCAAGGTTGATATGGGATGTGCGACTGCATTTGAGGCATGCTGATGGGCTCTTGCAATACTTGGCTGTGTGTCCAATACGCAAGCAATTGAAGCAGCGCATTGGCGGGGGGATGTATGGTCGTACCTTTACTCTCTCATAGCCAATGTTTACATTTTCTGGGAGATTAAGCAGCGAGTAGGTTAGGATTATTAGGCCAGTTTCGGTCGTGTTACCCAAGGAGAACTTGGTAATTTTCTTGACTTCCGTGACCTTTTGTTCTTTTAAGTTGTTCAAAATTTCCGCTTCTTCTATACCTCTCAGATCATTGCAATATATGACACCTTTGCAAGTGTTTAAGGCTCTGTGTTCGGTGACTTTGATGGGAATGTTGCTTGGCATTGTGGTAAGTTTGAGGAGTTTGTCCGCTTGTGTTTGATTTTTTGTTTTTATTAACAGATTTCCGTCTCTGGTTTTTTTGCATTCTGCAATTTCTCCACCAATCGTGGTGTCAATAGTTGTTTTTATTGTGAAAGGCGATATTCCGCTAAGCGATCCACCGTTTGTTCTAGCAATAACAAGGTATTTCCCCTCTGAGAGGGGAGGTCTCTTCCAGGGGGGGTCGAGCATTTATTTGCTTTTCGGAGATCGATCGTCTCGAACTTATTGATTTCCGATCTGATAAGCGTTCTATTTATAGACACTGGTAAGTTCACTTCGGGTTTAACGAGGTTATTGCACTTGGGAGAACTCAAGAAAGGCACAACCGTTCGTATCGACTGTCGAAACTGAACTGAATTTAAATATATAATTTCCACATATTAAGTAAAGATGATCTTAATTTAAATATTTAAACTGGCATAAAAACACTTTTTGCTATGAAAAGGCAAACCCTTTCTGACAAAATGGAAATGGGTTAAATTTTAGAAATTAGAAAAAATGTATAAAATCTTTATAATAAACATCTAACTTGCCGACTTCTCTTCTCAGCCGTATTGTAACCTTATATATTATCCTGTTAGATATTGTCCGGCTCGAAGGACCAAAATATACATGTAAAATTATAATATCTACATGGTAAAAATACATACAAAATACTATTTTACAAATTTGAAATTGATAATTTAATTAATCAAATTTTAATTAAATATTTACCCATCTAAAAATGTATATAATTCTTAAAACAAGCTTCTAACTTTCCGACTTTTGTTCGCAACCGTGTTGTAATCTTATATATTTTCTTATTCTTTTTTTTTTTGTAGTTTCAATGCGGTTTCTTCGCGAACATGCATTTTTATTGCCAACTCTGGCACGACTCGGCTCCAGTTTCCTGTCCAATCTGACCCTGATGGCCTGCGATGTTGCCGCTCTTGTCCGGGATATTGATTCGGTGCGCGATGCTAATGCTGGTCGGCGGTTCCCCGGCGACCTGTCCCGCTGCCGCCCTGCCTGACGTGCAGCCTGACGTTGGAAATCTTGTCTCTACTCCGCCTGTCATAGCACTTTGTGTGGCCCGTTAGCGTCGTAAAATATTTGCCATCATGTTTGCCGGAGCTTTCTCTCAGACCAGCCCACAGTGGATGCAGTCACGCCCGCAGGTACACAGCCATTGCCCACTAAGAACCTTTAACCCCACACATTCCACATATTCCCTGGCTTGTTTTTAGGGGAAAAGGGCGGGAAAATGGTAAGAAATCTTTAGGAAAAGGCTAAAGTTATAGGTAAGAGAATGTAAGCATGTCTGGGTACTGATTTCACAATGATATATGTGGTTCTTAAATCATAAAAAACTTATTTAGGGAGTGTGCTAAGCAGGGTTGCTAAAAAAACAAGCTAGAGAATCCAGGAATTTGTTAAAGTAATTATAAAAAAAATGTATAGAATAGGTAAGGTAACAAATTTCTTAGGAATAGGTTCAGATAAAATTATAAGAAAATGTGTAGAGTAAATTAAGTCATAACTTTCTTAAGGATATGTTAGGAATTTTAAGAAAATATAAAGAGATGACGGTAACAAATTTCCCCAAGATTGGTATTATGTATGTCACCAGAAAGATTCTCTTATATCCCAAAAAGTGGTCAAAACATGTGATTTTTACTCGCTTTAACCTTGAAATTAAAAATGTATTTTATTAAAAATACAAAAATATAGAAAATAAATATATTTATTGACTTCCCTAAATGTTCTATACCCCCGAATCAAAGACAACCAACCACCTGCTGCCTGTGGCCATTTAATGCATTACGTGCATCGAAAATCTAAGCGCCAAAAAAATCGCAGTCTCGCCCCCCAAAGTCCAAACTGGAAGTTGGATGAAATTAAATTATATTGCCAAGCGGAACGGTGCCAATGGACGGGAGCCAGGCCAGCCAGAAAGCCATCGAATGGAACCGAGGCAATGGGGGGAACCGACTGCTGCTCCTCCAGATCCTGCTACCACTCCTCCTTCTCCTGCACACAGCCCCTAAATTACCATCATATATAACGCCCTCGAATTTCCTTTTGTCACGACACTTCCCCCCCGAGCCGCCTCAATTGCCGTTTTCATCTCAATCTGCCTCCAAGGAGGAAAAGTTTACCCGGCTAATTTCCACTTGCACCTACGCTGCTGCTCCTCCAGACGATGGAGGCGACGATGAAGTGATTGAGGCAACAAAAGATGCAATAATTTATGCCGCAAGAACGCATAAATCTGTCAAAGTTGCTTAAAAATTATATAAAAATAAATAAAAATCCACGAATGGTGAAGCGTTCAGGCGCAGCGAGCCGGAGTTCTAGGAGTGAGGTGTTGGGTTTTTTTTTGGGGGAGGAAAATAAACAAATGAAAGACAAAGCAGGGACATTGTATACATACAAACACACACACACATAATGTGTTTTATTTTTCTTGAGACACTCTGGGACCCGGGGACTGTGGCAGTGCCTGGAGGCGCCCGCCCCACTACACATCTTCATCTGGCAGTAAACAAATTAAATTATTTATCGTTAATTGTTTTCCTCTCCGCTTTGTGCCGCCAGCTCAAAGAAATGCTTCTGCTCCGGTCAGCCGTGGCCTCTGGAGGAGTGGAGGAGTCCGCAGATGGAGTGGGGATTAGACTGGGAATAGGAATATAGCACGGGGATCAGCCGGCCGTTCGTCAGTTGTCAGCTCATCAAATTGTCTACTTTCTGCTGATTTAAGTAGTCGTGTGGGCCCATTAAAAATAAGCACAGCCACGGCAGTAAATCTTGGCCTTCGCTTCATGGTCTTTAAATGTCGTCCCATATACCATGCATATAGACATCTTGTATTCCGCCTTGTTTGTATTCACGGATATATCGGGATTTACGGGGGCTTTACCAGGGGAGGGATGCCTGGGAATAACCTGTCTGAAAGCCCACTTGTCACGTCTGAGATTTATAGAAAAACAAGAAAGGAAGCTAACTTCGGCATGCCGAAGTTTAAATACTCTTGCAGTAAGTAAGAAGAAGAAGAAAAATCGTCTGACTCTTTCGTTTTCTCGGGTAACTGACATAAGCTAAATGTTGCGATAGAAAAACGTTGCGAACAAGAAATGTTGCGAGCGAAAAATGTTGCGAACGAACTAAATGAATTTATATATTCCTATGGCTGCTATATGATATAGTGGTCCGATTTGAATAAAATGAAAACCGAAATTCTGGAATAATACAAAGTGTCTATGTCTCAAATTTTATGAAAATATGTGGAAAATTAGCTTAGTTAGATTTTTTCCTCAAAATTATCTGATCGGTCCTATGACAGCTATATGATATGATCAAATTAAAACCGAAATTCAAGAATAATACAAAATGGCCATATCTCAAATTTTATTCAAATATTGTAAAAATTGGCTAAGTTATAATTTTTTTCATTAAAATTTACCGATCTTGCCTATATAGCTATATGATATAGTCGGCCGATTCGGCTCGTTCCGACATATATAGCAGTGAGAGCATATAGAAGACTATCTGCAAAGTTTCATCTAGATAGCTTTAAAACTGAGGGACTAGTTTGCGTAGAAACGGACAGACGGACATGGCTAGATCGACTCGGCTGTTGATGCTGATCAAGAATATATATACTTTATAGGGTCGGAAATGTCTCCTTCACTGCGTTGCAAACTTCTGACTAAAATTATAATACCCTGCAAGGGTATAAAAACCCTTCAATGTGCTAGGAATTTTAAAACTAAAATGTACCCATATAAAAAAGAAAAAGTAAGTTGGAAATGACTTGCAGCAAAACAAGAAAATAAACTCCATCTTACAGCATCATTTGTTATTTTGCAACATCTTATTGTGGAGTAAATACTGCCAAATAATATTTTCTACCCTATTCTACTTAAAGACTGAAACTTTAGTGGCCCGAGTAGCTGCCTGTTAAAGGGTGCATTTAGTTGTCAGTCGAACTTTTCGATTCAATAAACACACAAAATGCTTCTTGCTCGGGGCAATGGCCCAAACTTGGGCGGAAGAAGTAGAAATATTGGCACATTGTGACAGCTAACTTACTTCCAGGAAGAAAGATAAAGCGAAGCCAGAGAGACCCCGGCTCCTGCCACGAACTAAATTTGTTTTGCAGCCCAAAAAATTCGATCAACTGTTACACTTGAATGTGCCTTGTGATTTCGCTTTTAACATACATATATATATATAAATCTAGGAATTTACAAAAGATTTAGTTTGTACTCGCAATTTTCCTTCGACTTATTGGGCATCGGTTAATATATTAGCATTAGGAATGGCTTTGCCACTGCCGTCGTTTTGTGTTTTTGTCCGATAAAGTTTAACGAGTTTTTAATGGTTTTTTCAGAGGTGGCAAAGGGGTTGCAAGACTAAGGCACTTTCCCGTCTAATTTCAGACGAAATGCCAACAATATGTTATGCATTTTAATTGTTGTGTGGCTCTTTTGATGATCCAAAAACATCCAGCTGGCAGACAGAAAATAAACTCTAAATCCAGCAATGGGCCAGAAAGTCGGGCCCAGATTAGACCCCGAGGTTTTTTTGAACCCAACCCAACCCAACCCCCTGGCTCCGCTCTGGCAACTAATTAGTTTTGCATTTTTAACAGCCGTATCGCGGTAATGGAGCAACTGGGAGGGAACCCGACAGGCAACAAATGGAGATTGTCCAGGCACTGAGGGAAAATGTGGCATAAATTGGATTTTTCAAGGCTTGTGAGTTGTTCACAGAATATTAAAAGGAACAAATGCAGGGGGTGCTGAAGGGAACTAGGAAAAAATCCTTGATATATGAAGAATATATTCAAATTAAGTTATAAACTTATTTAATTAAAGTTACTAAAAATTACAATTTCTACAGAAAACACATGTCGTTGTATTTATCTTATTTTTTACCGTGTCTGTTTGAGGCCAAAGAGAATTCGAAACCAAAAACTAATGCCTGGAAAAACAAAGTTTTGCGCAAAAACCGCTAAGAGCGCGCTGTCAATCAAGCGGCCAGACACACACTGTACGTCAAGTTTTTGGGTAGCAAGAGCACCCAGAACCACAGCAGCACCACCACAGCACCACCACCACCGCCACCAGCAGCTCCGCCTCAGCCATAACACAGCACCGCAAAACCCGGACCTCGCTCTGGAGTGGTGCTGTCAGGTATGCCATGAATCGCCATGGGCCTCGAACCTCGAAATCTGAGCCAGAACTTGGGCCAAGAGGAGCCACTTCTGGAGGAGCGGTTCTGGTACTGCTGGGAGCTGAGCATCGATAGATGTCCGTCTACGTGCCAGCTCGTATTCCGGCTCACGGATTCACGGAATCTTAAATGCAGAATTGAATTAGGGCAAAACGGTTATAAAGAATAGCAAAGCGAGGCTGTCCATAAATAATAAAGAAACTATCTCATCCCAAGCATCAAGGATTACTTAAGGGGAGTTTTGGTTATTGTAAAGAAAATATGTTAAATGATTTTCACAAAAAAAAGAAATCATATATGTATTACAGACACCCGGGTATAACTTGGCAGATTTGGACACATTTTAATGTAATTACATTAGGGGAAATTACATTAAATAATAAGAGTGACAAGCCAAAGTCGCAAGCCAAATGACAGTCAATTTGCCAGCATGAACAGAGGAGGAGGAGCTCAGAGCAGGAGCCTCGCCACCAAACCAAGACAACATCAACTCGAGTCAAGTCAACTCAAAGTGCGGGAAAAGTCCAGGAGAGGCCCCAGCTCTGACGTCTCGTTATGTTTGCTTTTTACAGAATTCGACACTTGAAGTCTAATAAATAAGTTATGACAGTGGCCAGCGAAATGTCCCGTTTGCAGCGACTTCCGCTGCTGGAGGCTGGAGAAGTCACCTTGAGTGGTCCGGGGGGCCATTGTTAATGGCCACTGTGATGCGGCCTGAACTTTGACCCCGGCCAGCGTATATCTCTTTTTTTTTTTTGGAAAAAGGAAGAGATATGTTCGAATTGCTCTGGGTACATCACCTCGGTACATCCTGGACAACCCGGCAACCCTAGACTGCTGACACTTCGGTTTGTCTTTTTCTCCCCCGCCTCTTCTAATGATGGGACTTCTTGTCAGCGGCTCTTGGCTAATGGGCTGTGGGCTGTGGGCTCTGAGCAACTGTCCAGGTGTTTTTCCGGGGGGGCTCAAGGTGTTGTCATTAAAAATGATAAATATATTGTGTAATAAAATGAACGGACAGCGCCTTCCCCCCACCCCCTAGTTTGTGGCATCAAGGACGACAAGATTGTACCTGTCATCTGGGATTGTGGCGTCGTCTTTTGGAGCTGCCATCTGCCTGGCCGAGTTTTCCCAGGCTGACTAATTTGTAGGGAAGGAAAGTGCCGGTTGATTGTGGCCAAAGGAAGGGGAAAGGAAGGAAGGAAGTGTACTTTTCTACAAGTTACGTGCCTGGAAAATATCTATCTATTTTCCTCTTTTCCGGCAAGTTTAATTTTTTTAGATAAGACCACTTAACATTTTGTTGCCTTCCTGGTGCTGGTTTACCTTCTCTTAAATGAGAAGCGATATGAGCAATTTACTCGGCGAATTGAAATGTATTTGAAATGAGGGGATACTCCAACGAGTGTAATGAGTGTTATGTATCTTAACTTTATTTAATGCAATAGTTTTTAATTTTGTAGATAATCATAACATTTTAAGGCATTTTTTTAAAGTTAGAAAATAAATATTCGGGCGCCATGTTAAGACAAGGTAATTAGTGTAATGATTCCTTTCATCAATTCTTGCTTTATTTTATTCAATACCCTATTAAGCCTTTTCTTAAATATTACAAATATATTAAAAATAAAGCTATTTCTGATTACCATTTTCGTTAAATAAGAAATGCTCGGGCGCCATGGTAAAAAAATACTTCAAAGAGTGAAATATCGTGTCTACACTTAGTATTTTTTTAGTATTAAATTGTTCCCTAAAAAATACCAAATATTTCGAAAATGAAACAAATTTCAATCAATATTTTCCTCAAATTCAAAAAACTCAAGCGTCAAGTTCAGTTGGTATTAAAAATCACCATAATTCGCTCTTTATTATTTACTCTACATCTACATTATTCCAAACCCATGGGTTTTGCAACATAATTAGCGATGTAATGAGTTGAAAAAATCAAACAATTAAGCTCCGGAAAGCTGATAAACCACCAAACTATCATGATTTGTCACGGCCTGATGGGTAATTCGTAACTGAAAAAGTGTTAAATGTTCACTAGAAAATTTGAACTAGGTGAATGAGCAATCATTACACAATGAGAACCAACACACACACCCAGCAAATAAATGTTTTTGTGAAATCACAACAATATATCAATCTCCTTTTGCTGTTGTGATGTCAAAATGATTTTATGGCATTCCATTCAATGGACGGGGGGCCCTTCAAATTTAATGAGAACGATTGCGGCTGCCATGAGGGAGCCACTAGACACCAGCCACTGGCCACTAGTCACTAGCCACTAGCCACTATTGGAACATTGGGAGTGATCGGAGTGCTTGTCGGCACATGGCATAGATTACGCGTGACCCCCGCGCCAACGAGATGTCTGATTGCCGCCACATAACAGATGATTGGCATAACAGCATTTGGTGGCAGTGCCCAGTTTCCTCCCAGCTCCCAGCTCCCAGCTCTCTCTGCTTTTAGTTTTCCAGTGCCCATTTACCACTTCCTAGTTCCCTTTTCCCTGTTCCCAGTTGGCTGTGAAGTGGAGCAAATAACCGGGCCCACGGCAAATAAACGGGCAATAGCCCGCAGCCAACAGCCAAGGGCCAACGGGCCAACAAAAGCGACTAACAACACGTGTCGTTGGGCCCGCTGCTGGGCCTTTGTTTGTGGGCCAGAATCTGGCAGTTGTCGGTTGCCGCCGCAGCCGCCGCCAAATCGTGCAACAATAAATCCGCAACAAAAGCTGAAAAAACATTCACTTAACAAGGCTCATAAGTAACATGACAATTATTGGCTTCTAACATCCAAGTTGCGAGGGCTCGGGGGCGAAATGTATATTAAAATAAGACTGAAAGGAACGCTATACTAGGGTTAAGGGAGTGTCTCGGCTTTATTTTAAATAGATATAAATTTGATCGATTGTATTGCTTGGTATTTATCGGTAGTATTTATGGCAAAATGTTAAGTTACAAAGTTCTGGTTGAATTGAGGAGACATCGATATTAACGATAAAATATTGATATATTAGATTTATAACTATTAATTAATCGACATAAAGGAACTTTATCAAATATAGAAAAATAAGTGAAAATATCAGTTCAGTTCAGTTCACTAATAATTTATAATGATTTGTCAAATATCAAAATAATAGTAATCGGAAAATTTAGAAATATTATCGGTACTATTATCGATATAATAAAATCGATATAAATATCTAAAACTACTTTTCGATCACAATATTAAGAGTATGGCAGGAAATATTATTGAAAATATAGAAAATTACTGATTCTAATTATTTGATTATATTGTTTAGAAATCGATAAATTCGATATAATATTGATGATATAGAAATATAATAAAAAATAGGCACATCATAATAATAACTAAAGAAATAATAACAATAATAATAAATCAGTAGATAACACAAGCTTTTCAATTACCAATATAAGACATAGATAAATTCGATCAAATATCGATTATTTGTAAATTTATCAAAAGGCGTGCAAGTAAACACATGAAAAATCTACTTTTATCATCGATATATCAATGTCTAACGATTAAATATCAAATCAAGTATCAAATTTACCTTTCAATGGCAACATATCAATAGAAATGCCTCAATATTTCCCTGCCTGTGCCAGGTCTTTCTCTAATTGCTCCCATCTCCGTCATCTTTGGGACACCCACTTCCACCCATATTTCTCGCTAATGAACTTAATTGCTTGCCATAAGACTATTAGCATCGCAGTGCGACTGCCGCTCGGCGTCTTCCCACTAACCAAACTGTTTACACATCGCTTGGTCACTTGGTCACTCGGGCATGGGGATCACCCACGATCGGCGGGGAGAACTACATACATATGTATGTACCTGCGAGTATTACTGGCATAATCACCTATCGCCGGCTGATGGCTCCTGAGTTATGGCTCAATTAAATCCGAGTGCATGCAGCTGCTGCCGTTGACTTGGCGAATGGCATTCATTACTCATTCTAATTATTCAAACACACTTTTCCTCCATTCCCATTCCATGGGTGAACACAGGTGAAGGTGAACCGCATTCGCTGAAGGGCTAAAGGGGGAGATGACCAGAGACCAGAGACCACACCAGACCGGACCTTGGCAAACAGTTCTTATAATTATTAACGTTACCTGCAACGAGAGAGAGAGAAAAGGGAATGAGTATTAATTCAGTATTCAGGTGGAGAACTAACTGTCGTCCCATTAACAGGCATTTGCCCTGGGATGAGCGCCGTAACGTTGCGTTGTAATGGATGAGGAAATAATTTGTGCTGCGAGTGCTACACATATATAGTACACAGTTTACGTACTATATGTCTATATGCCCTATGGGTTGGTTGGTTTTTTGTGTTATTACTTTTATTTTTGTTTTCGATTTTTATTGGATTTTTAATCAAAAGACTAGCAGGCGGCGGACGCCCTTTACATGTGACTATGTAGGTCATCTATGATGGACGTGGCGGCCGTCGCCGCAGCCGCAGCCGCAGCCGTATCGCCGTTGAGTTCACAAGGTTCACGCGGCGCAGTCACCGACACGCCACATGCCACATAGTGCATACGGGGAGGTTCGTCTTTAGCGGATCGGGGATCGGGGATCGGGTAGAGGCCTCATCGAGACATTGGAGTGGAGAGAGGGATATGTGGCAGGCCAAGCCTACATGGCCCGTCAACGGGTTGCCTTCTGCCTTCATTTTTCTTGTATTTTTCTTTTTTTTTTTTTGGCATTTTGATTGGCTTTCGTGTAGCGTAATGTCGAGCACTGTGCTCGATGTGGGCCGCTGTCGTGTCCGGAAGGCCGGCCTGCGTCTCACCACCTGGCGGGACACCTAGCTAGCTGAGTTTGGGTTTGTATGAGGAGGAGACCCGTGACCTTTGTCACAACTGTCAATTATGCAATAAAAAATATCCTGAATTAATAAAAGCTATAAAGGCGCAGAAAGGCGGCTCTGGCAAAGGCAAAAAAAAAAATACATATATAAAGCAGAAGAAAATAACGCTACAAATTATGGGGCTTGGACTAAAACGAGAAACACTTTCTAGGCTATATTTATAAGGCAATATGTGGGGTTAAAGACCTAAAAAGTTATGGAAAAGATTTAAATTGTAAAACAAAATAGTACGAGTTATTAAAGGATAGTGTTTAAAGACCTGTTTTAGTTTTAAAGTCTATTTTCAGGTTAACCAGTGCGCTTCAATTATACCCTAAATATCTCCACATTTCTATTAGCAATCACTGATATTCCCTGACAAATATCAAATCATAAATCACATACGAATTGGAATTATACATAAAAACTTAATCACAATGCCACTAAATCATTCATTATCCGCTAAAAACATAGACGAATGGAAGGGCTGTTGACTCTGGGCATTTGCTGAAATTAATTGGCAAAAACTGCAGCTGGGGGAAGGATGAATAAGGAGCTGAACCTGATCCATAATCTGTAAACAGCAATATGGCCCAAAAACAAAAAAAAAGCATACGCGAGTGATTCGTGATGAATAATAAGCGATTAGCGACAAGATGAGTTTTGGCTCAGCTGCCAAGGCAAACACGTTTAGTGATTCAGCCATCCTTCGACCCCAAAAAGCAAAAAAAAATCCATATATTTATATTTTTATATACAAAAAGGGGAGAGAAATTCACTGTGCACTGTGATTCATGCCTAAGCCTATTCCGGTTACACAGAGCCTCGGGGGAGAGCAGAGCCCCAAATCAATCCGGCGACAATTTTGAAATCCGAGCAGACTTTTCGTTGGCGGCCCCCCAAGGGGTATGCCGAAATATACCCAAAACATTTGCCATTCGCTCCCTGGGGGACCTGATGAGCTCAGCGGCGTGGCAAAAAGCACCTAAAGACTGCCAGAAGACCCAAAACCCACACCTACTGCCACTGCCTACTTTTTTTTGGGTAAATAGTCGGCATGTGTCTATAAAGCAGCCGTTGTCCGTCCGTCCAACCTGGCCAATATACATATATATATATATAAATTTTTCCATGCAACAAATAATAGAGCAACTTGACTTCAACAGCAGGCCAGAAGTTGGAACTTGTTGGGGTTCTGCGTGTGTGTGTGTTTTTAGGGAGTGTGCGAACACGCCCCCCGCCTTTGACGGAGCTAATCAAAGGTTCGGATTGCCCCACACAGTGCCTGTGGGTCAAGTGACCAGGAAGACTTTGCTTGATTACAATCACCTAATGTGCCCCGCAGAAAGTTTATTGATTTAAAAAGGTGCCAAAATAAGAAATTCTAAAGAGTTTTAAGTCCCCTCTTGAGATTTTAGAAATCAACGAATTGTTAATAAAATGTTTAATATTTGCCTGCTTCTTTATAAGTTTATAATTTCTAATGAGTAATTGATTTGAAATGAGCAAAAAAAGAAATTCTAAAGAGTTTAAAGTCCCCTTTGGGATTGTTAATAAAATGTTTAATATTTGCCTGCCTCTTTATAAGTTTATAATTTCCAATTTCTAATAAGTAATGACTTTCTCAATAATTTTGATAATTTTCTTACAATTTTCCCAACTCAAATCTACCCCTGACCTTTACATAAACTCAAACATTTCTCATTAACCCTGAAAAGCTAACCGCTTTTCTTCCTGTTTTTCCTAAGAATTCACAGTCTCAGTGCTTACAATCATCTTTTTTTGATAACTCTCAACGCTTTGGTATTAGCTTCGTTTTTTTTCTTTTTTGTTGTGTTTTAATGTTGGCTTCACGCCTCTGCCCTCTGCGGCAAAGTGTTTCTCAAACCGCAAATTTGGGTCTTTTTGTTGCCCCGAATTCAGGACACTGAATTGCAGAAGGATTGCAAAAGACTAGAGAGAGAGAGACTTTTGCTTTTGGATTCTGCCAGCAATTTGGTGTATTCATTTTGGTTCGCGGTGGCAGTCGAATGGCTTCCTCTGGGTTCTGTTTTTTTTTTTGCATCACTTCGTTGGACTAACGATCGGAGTGGTAAAATCTGTTGCGCGGCTACTTAAGTTGAGGCCAGGAGGAGCAGCAGGAGGAACAGAAGCTGGGCCAAAGGAGGAGCCAAAGGAGCGGCAATAAATATTTATTATGTTCGCTGCTGTCGCATGTCTGGGATTCCTTCGCTCCGATTGCCTTGTTCGGTGTTCAGTGTTCAGTGTTCAGTGTTCGGTGTTCGGTCTGCTGCAAGGAATTTGCTGACTGACAGATAAAAGCGAATCGCCTGATGCAAAAAATAAAACAAAAAGCAGGAGGGTTGAGAGTGTGAGTTGGGCCCCGCCCCTTACACTTGTCTACCAGCTTTGGGGTTTTTCTCTGTTCTCATCTTGGAGGGTGGAGGGTGCGTCATAAAATGCTTTGCTTGGCTTTGACTCAGCAGCAGCAGCAGCAGCAGCAGCAGGCTTGCAGGCATTCGCTCACGAATATGCAAAGTGAAAAGGATTTCAGATGAATTTGTTATGCGCATTTTGATGTCATTATCCTTAAAAGTCATTGGCCTTTCGCCCCTGGCCTCATCATTTCCATACCCATACCCATTCCCCATCATCATTAGCCTCATCATCATCATCATCATCCTTGCCACCGTTTAGGAGTCTTTGTAAAATGCCAACTAACCAATTTCATGCGAGTCATATACATGATTTAGTTGGGTTCACTCGAGTGTGAACAGTGAACCCTCAATTATAAGAACTTTTTGAGGGTTATTTTTAGGAATTTGATCTCTTTGTGTGGGGTTTTCAGCAGAACGAAACATTAACAAACAAATTGTAATGCAAAGTCAAAGTCAAGAGAGGGAAGAACTTTGAGATATTTATTATATATTTCTATTTAAAGCTCTGATATTATTTTCCATACTACATTTTCCAACTAATAATTTTAGTCCTAGGCTTTAAAGTTTCATTTAGTATCTTGCGTTTTCCACGGATTTATTTACTGCTTGATACAAATATTTAGTTATGCGTTTTAAAGATTAATGAAAAGACTTTAAAATAACCCCAAAATGCCTAAAAAAAACTTGGAATTTACTTATTAAATTTCCTAACTAGAATTTTAAGTCCCACCTTAAAAAAAAGTATAATTTAACATCTATCACAAATTCCCAATATATTTATTCACCTCTTAAAGTCCAGCAAAATCATGTAAGTTAATTAAAACTTCATTTCTATATTTTTATATTTTAAATGCAGCCATTTCCAGGTGTATTTAAATATCTACAACTCAATTTCAACAGATTTATTTACTACCTTCTATAAATATTAATTATTAAACTTTTAATAGACAATTTTAATTGCTTTCCACAGCTTACTTTAATTAACTTTCCCCTGCAAGTTTCGTGGTGAATCACTAACTGAATTTAGGCCAGGTGGCGGGCAATGGTTTAATCTGTTTGCTTTCCCTTTTGGTTAAGTACCTTCCTCCGTCCATCGATTAGCACCAAAAGGCAGAGGAAATAGCTGCTCCGGGAACGGATATGGATGTGGATGTGGATATGGGCCGGAAACTCGTTTATTTGTCTATCAAAATGCGTCTGTGTCTGGGAAACATTTATTAGTTGCGTGCTAAATGTCAATTGTCATAATTAAATGTGACATCCCCGAAGCCGTTTGGAATTAGAAAAAGCTTTTAGCAATGCACAAAAAGCAATTTCAAGGGACCAGAGACCGGAGGAGCTACGAGCAACGAGCTTCGAGCTCTGCCAGCCATTCTGTCTGCCGTCGGAATGGCTCTGTGAATTTAACCTTATCGCCTTCGAAACGGGGTGCTAATTGTATCGGCCTTTGGCAGCAGTTCGTCCCATCCAACCATCCATTCATCCGCTCCCATTCCGATCCCGGGGAGTAGCTGTATTCAGTAGCAGTTTCAGTTTCAGTCGCAGTATCAGTATCAATTTCAGTATCAGTATCAGTTTTCCAGGCCGTTCGCCTCCTGTTTTATTTATTTTTATCGCAATTAATTAATGTGTCTAATGGCATTGGGTTACGACTGCGCCCGGCTTTAACCCATTTTGTTGCGCTCAACCCGCCGGCACAGTGGGACATATCTGATGGGGTTTGGGTTGAAAAATATATGCTTTATATATATTAATAATAATAATGATATATTATAAAATAATACATATATAAATAGTATATTCAAAAACCACCTTTATATACATGTAAATAATAATATTAAGTTGTTCAAATTTCATTCTGGCAACCTATTATTTTGATCTTTTTTTAGTTTTTAAGTGACTTTAAAAGTACTTATTTTGCTGAAAATCGGCCTTAATACCTTTAAATAAAAAGTGATATTAGGAATATTCCAAAAGCAAACTTAACTAGCAACTAATTACTAAAATTATACGTTTGTTTCCAGTACATTTATAATATTTGTTTAATTTTATAATAGGCAATTTCTTATGAAAAAAAAACGTTACTAATAGATTGTACAGAAACAATTCTTTGTAAGTCAAATTAAAATAAAAAAATACTTTCAAAAATAATTTAAAACAAATATATTTAGTAAAACTTTTTAAAATAAATCATTTTTTTCGGTAACTGTTTTCAAGTAACCAACAAAAATGTTTGAGTAAAATGTTTAAGTATTTTTTTTTTTTATTTGACTTAGAAAATTGTTTACCTAAAAAAAACCCTAAAAACTAAATAAAGAAAATAATACTTAATGAAAATAAATAAAGCAAACATATTTTTTTTTTTGCATTTCAAAAATGATTTTCTTTCTTTGTTATCCACAATAAAACTTGAGCCTTTATTTAGTAAAGGTTCAACGATTTCTTTCTTTGCCATACACAATAACACGCTTATGGCTATTTTTTATAACATCACCTTTCCCTTGAAAGGTCAGGGGGTTGCATATGATAAAAAGAAAACTAGAGTACCCAACGACCCGCCCCTCTTTTATTTATTGATCCTTGAACAATGCAAATAGACAACATTATTCATTTGCATATCGTGTCAATTAAGTGAAGCGTTCGCTGGCACACACCCCACTGTGCATGCCGCTGTACCTCGATTCCTCCTCCTCTCTCCATCCTTCTTTCTCCCATCTATTCCTCACCACCCCCTCCCACTATCCATCCGCCCGTTCATGCGTCCGTCCATCTATCATCCAGTGGCGGCAACGTCTGTCCAATGTGTCGGACGTGCGCTTGTCTAAACGCATGCATAATGCCAATCAATCAAACACAATTATAAACTCTATTGGGGCGATGTCTCCCACTCGCACTCCCTCCCCCTCCTTACCTCAAACTGCCCACCCCCTGGTGCCCCCCACCGGGCAACGTGGCATATCGAGCGCACGTTGCAACCAGTTATGGCAAGCAGTAATGGCGTGTAATAGCCTGCAACGGTCCCTGACTTGCAGTCTTCGGCTTCAGCCCCGGCAATTTGCCCGGCGTCCGTGTAATCGCAATGGTGGCATTAAAGCGGACCACACACACAGCACATACACACAGCACACACAACACACACCAAGCCAGCAAAGTAGGCAAAAAGCGGCATAAAATTCGAGTGAAAAACAGAAAATAATTGCTTGGAAATAAGGTTTTTTGTATAGTTCATTATCTAAACCTAGTTACAAATCGAAATAGAAACGAATTAAATACACCAAAGCTAGAAGGGGATTTTTTGTTACCATTAAAAAATAGCAAGCATAAATTGTTGCCTACATTTTGACGTCGAACTTGAGGTTACAGTAAAAGACTAGAAATAGAAATAGAATAGTAATGCTCTCTGCATATCATATTATTCTGATTAATAACCTAAAGAAATTATGTTTTGAAGATACAAAACAAAAACTACGTATACGTAATGTTTATTGGTTATAAAAATTACTCATACGACACGTTGCATTTTAAGGAGCAATTAGAATTAGCTTTTTGAGTAAAATATTTGTGTGATTAATAAGCTAAGTAAGTTATATTTTATGATTCATTATATTTTGTGATTCAAGAATAAGAACAACGTTTACGTAATGGTTACAGGATATAAAAATTACTCATACGCCAGGTTGTATCTAGGATTTTAAGATATTTATTTCATTAGTAAGCTAAATAAATTATATTTCGAGTTACAAGTTATTGCTACGTATACGTAATGCATTCAGTTAAACAAAAAATTACACATACGCCAGGTTGCACTTTAAGGAGCAACTAGAATTAAAAATTACTCATACGCCAGGTTGGTCAATATTTTACCAGGCTTTCCTAATTTCTGGATTATTTATTGTTTAATTATTAACTGAGAAACTGTGCTGAACTCCCTAATTTTTTTAAGTTACCCTTAGGCTTTCTTGAATCTCTGCACATAATTACTAGGCTTCTCGCACGCTAATTCTAGCTCCCAAAAAGTACCTTAAATTCAAACTAAATAAATTATAAATTAAATAAAAAATGCAACATTTGATTTAAGCACAATATTGGCCAAGAGCAAAAGCAAATGTTTGCATTTTTAAAGAACCTCTTACAGCTAGCCGCCTCCTCTTCCACCTACATTTAGTTTGCTTCGTGTTGGATTTATTCACCTAATCCTAATAATTAATTGAGCCGCATTATGCGGTGCTTTCTTTTACTTTGTTTTAAGCCAGCCTGTGTACCTTTTCCATTTGTTATTCTCAGCGCTGCTATTCATTTTTTTCCACCCTAAGTTCTCTCTCTTTTTCTTCTCGGTTTGTTAAGGGGCAAAACACCTTTAGTGGATGTGATTACCTTGAGCATTGCATTCATTGTAATTGCTAACTCTGACCCAGATCCGGAACGAGAACAAAGCTAAACGTGACCAAGCAGCACATTTGGTTACCTTACCTCACCTGCTGCTCCCCTATTGTTTGCTCCCAGTGTCAAATAAAACAGCAATAACGAGCCAAAAGTGCATGCCATAAGCATTTTCCAATTTGGAATATATCAACATTTGAGTGCTCAGTCCTGGTCCTTCGTCCCGATATATATTCCTGTGTATTTATTATATTATGTGTGCTGCTGTGCACACACAAACCCAGTGAGCCACGCATTTGGGCAATCACATGGCGTTCTATTTGAACAAGTTTTATAATTAACAAGGGGCCAAAAGGGGCTGTCTTTTTGTGGACCGAAGCTTTGAGTACACTCTGGTAATTACTAATTTTTAGTTAAAGTTAAGAGAAATTCAATTCAAGCCAAGTATTGATCAAAAAACCCTTCAAGGTGTTGGGGTTTTTTGAGCCAAAAATATACCTACTTTTTTCCTAAAAAAGTAAGGGGTTACATCATCAAAATTGTCAAAATTTTCAAGTTGCATGCAGAAATGTTTGCCTAGAAAAACTAGGAAGAAAAAACCAAACCAGACTGAAATCGGTTGAGTTTCAGCCGAGTTATGATCAAAAAACCCTTCAAGATGTTGGGGATTTTTGAGCCAAAAATGTACCCACTTTTTTCCATCGTCAAAATTGACAATAAATTTAAAAATTTAGAGATTGAGTTTTGAATGCAGAAAAGTTCTCCCGTATAAACTAGGAAGAAAAAACCAAACCAGACTGAAATCGGTTCAGTTTAAGCAAAGTTATGATCAAAAAACCCCTCAAGGTATTGGGGATTTTTGAGCCAAAAATGTACCCACTTTTTTCCATCGTCAAAATTTATAAAAAATTTAAAAAAAATTAGAGATTGAGTTTTAAATGTAAAAAAGTTCTGTAAAAACTAGGAAGAAAAAACCAAACCAGACTGAAATCGGTTGAGTTTAAGCCGAGTTATGATCAAAAAACCCCTCAAGGTGTTGGGGATTTTTGAGCCAAAAATATACCCACTTTTTTCGTAAAAAAGTAATTCAATTTAATGAAGTTTTTAAATATTATAAGTTAAAAGAAATGAGTTTCAAGGGGTAAAAAAAGGTTTAAAAAAAGGTAAAGGCTTTAAAAATACCTAAAAATAAGGACTAAACTTTAAAGAAATTATTAAATGAAGTTTTCAATTAGTATTTATACTAGTGATACTAGTGATCCAAGATCCACCTTGAAGGGAGCAGGCTGGAGGCCCAAGTAATAATATCCCCTTCACAGAGAAGGGGAAACAATGGCGCAAAAGTGGTTATACGGGCGGCCTTTGTTTCGGGGTTATTATTAAAATGATAATAGCCTTAAAAATCAACATGGGCCTCACCCCCATAAAGAAAACCCCATTCACCTCAGGTCCGTCTCTCCCACTCCCTTGGCTAATTCCAAGGCCATTTGCTTATGAAGTTCTTTATGCCGCATGTATGCCATCTGTTTGTTTGTTCGACTGACTTGCCGTCTGTTTTCGCTTCTGGCTCTGGGTTTGTACCAAGTATTTCAGCTTTTCTTTCGTTTCTTTTTCTACTTTCTTTTTCTTTTTTTGTTTCTTCCTCAGCGTTTGTCGCTCTGGTTTTTGGGCTTTATTTCACTCTCGACTCTCCTCCCGCCGCCATTCATTCAAAGTCAAGCACAAAAATTTGCATAAATAATAAATGCACAAGAAAACACAAGAAAAAGAGTAGCCGCCAAGAGGGGAGAGAGATAGCGGGAAATTAAAGGAAGAAAAACCAGCAATGAAATGCGTTGACTTTTGGCCAAGAGAGAGGGAGAGGGAGAGAGAGAAAACCCTTAATCAAAAGTTTAAACAATATAAAATATGAAAAATGCTTAAATAATAAAAGGGAGAATGGGGCGGGGAATCCCGCAGGAGTAGCCGTGGCCACATTAAATCTGCACAGATATTCTAATAATGGATAATGCCAAAACGACATTCGTCCGGAGAACAGAGGGCAGTCCAGATTTTTGTCCCCGCCGCAATCTTTTAACTCCCCCAGCAGCAGCAGCAGCCATTTGGCAGCCGAATTTTCCCCCCTAGTTTTTCCACACAAATTTCCCGATCTCTTCTCTCTTTCTCCTTCTCCTTCTCTGTCGTGTCCATTGTCAGTTTTTGTCCCGCTGCTTGTACTTGGCTAATGCAAAGAGCCTTGAAATTCTATATAGTTTTTACGGGTTTTCTCGCTTTTCCCGCTTTTCCGTTTGCTGCTGGTGTTTGGGTGTTGGTTGTGCGGGAGTTGTGTGTGTGTGTGTGTGTGGTCGGTCACTTGGCAGCCGCTCTGCTGTTTTTCTGTTTTTCCCGCTTCGTTTCTTTTTTTTTTTTGTTGTCGGTTTTTCATTTTTCAGTTTTCTGTGGCCTTTCAAAAAAAAAAAAAAAGACAAAACAGAAAATAAAAATTGTGTCTAAAATGGGCTTCGGCCAGCACAGCACTTTAAGTCCCATTCCGCATTTCCTCGTCCAACTTCGTTGAAACGTAAATTGTATTAAAGTTTCCCTCGAAAAGAAAAGTTTCTCTTCATTTCGTTTCGCTTTTCTCAACAAAAATACAAAAAGAGGAGAGGGGAGACGAGACCTTGCCCCATACGAGGGAAATGAATAAATAAACTAAAGCTGGGAAGGGACGTCAATATTTGAATATTATTTACCTTGGACCGGAGGACAATTGATGTAATAAGTAATATTATGATATAGCAAGTGACCCATGGCTTCAGGCAAATCACTCAAAAATACACACAGAGAAATAGCCAAAATTAAGGATATTTTTCAACAACAAATTCAACTTATTGAAATGGTATTTTTTAAGGCTCTTTACTGCCTTTTTCCTAATGCCTTTCTTCTGTTTAATTTCATTTTTATTAAGGCCCTCGCATATGCTGTCATAATCTGCTTAAACGAGCTACTAGCTCATCTTTTGCTTTTCATATAGGTCGTTGGATTTTACTCCATCTTTTCTGCTGCTGCTGCTTTTCCTTCAGGTATTTCCCGCTTCGGTGGGTGTAATCTTTTTAGGAGTTCGCCTCCCTCGCGCATTCATCGCTCGGCTCAGCCCCTTAAATCCCAGCTAGCTTGTCATATTAGCCTCAGAGGATGAAACCACTCAACGTTTTTGCCATTGAATAACAAATTGTCTTAAATTTTTAATGCATATGACAATGTCAATAACAGTTCGCCCACATCAAAAGCAGAAAAGCAAAATCAAAAGCAAACCATAAGGAAAAGAAAGAGAAAAACGGGCAAAAGGCAAAGGAAAAGCCGTAGCATAGATGAAATGATATTTGGGATGCATTAGAAATGCAGCAAATATTCGAATAACGAAGCTGATTGTGCAAAAAAAAAAGTAATAATGGGAGAGGGGACTGGCCATTCGTGTGTATCTTTGGGATACGCACGTGCTGTATCTTCCTCCATTTCCCAGGGATATTGCCATTGATATCCACCTCCCCCCCCCCCCACACACACACAAAAGCAGATTTCAATTCCAGATACATTTGCACTTTTTTAGTTGGATTTTTTTCTTGTAAAGTCATGGTTAATTGTTCTGGTGTTGGGTTTTTTGTATTTTTGTTTTGCCAACTGTGTGAATGTGAGCAAAAGTGTGGAAAAAACTAGAACTCTACTTCTTTATTTAAGGTATCAGGAAAGGTAGTATATATAAACTGGATAGTTATCCTCAGGTAAGTTGACTTAGTCTTGGGTTTCTGTCTTTTGGCTCAAAATTTGGGTAGAAATCATATGAAAAACCTTAAAAGCACCTTTGCCTGTTGCTTATCATGTTGCTAGCTACATTTGCTTAGCTACATTTTGGATTGCAACATTTTTTTCCTAAATTTATCTATTTTGCAGTCTGTCTTTTACTCAGAATGCCAAGAAACCACATTTAGCCTACCAACATTTTAATTAGCAACATTTGCTTGTTCCCTTCGCCATGATTTAGTTTTAAGTAAACTTATGAATTTTACTGTTTAATAAAACATTTAGTTAATTTTTTTCTAAAATCTCTCTTTCTTTTAAACATTTTTTAAGAATTCAGTATTACATTGATAAAACAAAAACCATAACTTATTTTCTTTTAAATATAAAAATAGTATGATACTTATAAATAGCTTACAAAAACAACAAATTATTACATTTCAAATGAAATTAATACTTGTACTTAAAAGTGTCCATTCTAAACATTAATTAGCTGTACGCTCGCAACCATTTTCGATCCTTCAAAAACCCATATTAAGATGTATAACGTCAGTCATCATCATGCCAATCATCATCCTACAGAACTTGAAGAGGACTAACCACTTGGTTCCAGTTTTCTACTCCTGATTCCAGTCTTTTTTTCCACTCCTGATCCCCCCCCGGGAACCAAGTGCTTACTGCTGGGCAACCAGAAAGAGTGACAGCCATGATGTATGATCCGTGTTATATTTTGTGTCACAACAGCAAACAGGCGCGTCTAAATATTTATCTCGGAGTCTCGGTGTGTGACAGGCTTGGGGGCCTTGCTCTTGATGGAGATGGACGAGGCGCTGGCCCCGCAGGTAGCACATCTTGACCAGCAGCTCAAGGACATGCCACAGTATTCGATGTGAACCACCTCTTCTCCTAACAAACTGCGTTCCTCTCCCTCAATGCGGTGGTGTTGCCAACAAAATTTGGCTAATTAGCGTTGCGCTCGAAACTCAGCCGTTGACCGCATTTTATGTCTGTCCAACTTGGTGACCTATATCCAAATAGATATATATATATGTATAGTTATACATAAATCTATGTATTGTATAGGGGATGGATTTTAGCCCGCAAACGAGGCAAAGTCTAAGTGCATTTAAACTCGTTATGTGTCTGACAACAGGAACAGGAAGCAGAGCCGCAGTGAGCCAACGATTTCGAGGCGAAAGTTTTCTGTGGCGGTGGAAAAGCGACCGCAGCAAACTTAATGGGCGCGTGCCTTGTATTAACAGATTCAACATGCTCTCCCACATGGGGTAAGCGAACTGGGGGAATAGGGAACTGGGGACAGGGACTGGAACTGGAACTGGGACTGGGACTGGGACTGGGTCTGGGTGCTGGGGTTGTAAACAAACATACACGCAGAGAGATACTCACGCACATAAGCGGCTTGGCTTGGCTTGGCTTCAGGTGCAGCTCGAGCCACATAAAGTGAATAAAAAAGTGAAAAAATACAATGTTAAAAACCATCTATCCGCAACCCGATCTGAGGTCACAAACAGAGCCTTCTGCGCTGACCTTCCCAGCAAGCAGAAAAAAAAAAGAAAGAAATAAACTCTACAACAATAAAAGCTAACAGTCAAGTTGCAAAGTCAACGAAGCGAATGATACCCATTAATCAAAGCGTGGAATCAAAGGGCAAAGTCTAGGGTTTCAATTTCAATAAAGCCAGAAGATGGAGGGCCATAGAGTGTCACAAAGCTAAATAGATTGCTTGAATATACTTGAATAGATTCGTTTTGTGTACATTATTTCCACAGTTGGAGTGTTTGCTGTCTGGACACAGTTGGGGAATTATGAAATTTAGTCTAAGATTTATTATATTAGGTCAAGTAAAAAGTTCGTTCGTTTTTTATCTAAGAGATGACTTTATTGTCCATAGTCCTAGTGTTAGGTGTCGCATCATGTCATACGTTACGG
>VNJV01002340.1:0-18846 GCA_008042635.1 Drosophila nikananu
TGCGCGTTGGCATTGAAAGTGCGACAGGCGAGCTGCCAACAACATCCAGCCTCAAATTAAACCTCAGAGCAAAAATCCAACCCACCAGAAGAATTCTAAACACAACAAAAAGGACAGAAAGAATCAGCAAACTATATACTCTATTATTCGTTAATAAATCAGACACGCAAATGACATCAACTGGGCAATTGAGTTTGTCGAAATTTAACATAGAAAGCCAATAACAATGCAAAATAATTGCAATTTAATTGTGTTCAATTCAACGAGAAGTGCTTGTCAAATTAAATTATACAAATAAGGAAAAACAGCTGATACAAATGGAAATTAAACATACATATGCCAAAATTAATTAAAATGCAAAATCAACGTCTTTAAATCAGAATTCTATTGTGTGTGGAAATGAAGAACGGAAGAGAAAGAGAGAAATGGATTGGGAATGAAAATTATAATTTCACAACTGTTTTTAATACGTGCGCTATAAAAGCAAGTAAAAAAGTGAAAAACGCTGAAAATATGACAAACAAAAAACCAATAAGGGAAACAAATCAGTGAAAATTACAAAATAAAAAAACTAAAACAAAATTGAATCATTGAATTCAAATGGAGAGGAGTCCAAAATCAGCTGATTTTAGTAGGGGTAAGTTTTATAATGCAAAAAAACAGAAAATAAATTTTCCGAACGCTTTATTTATTTTATGGATGTCGATATATAAAAACTACTAATTATACAAAATTTAGATATGTATTTATTCTAGAACCATTACAAAATGGGAATGGTTTTTAAGCATTTATTAATGATAATTTTAATTTAATATAAACAATTTAATAAAGTCGAAATCTAGAGAAGATTATAGTCATTCTTCATTCTTATGTACAAAT
This sequence comes from Drosophila nikananu, assembly GCA_008042635.1. Classification (NCBI taxonomy): domain Eukaryota; kingdom Metazoa; phylum Arthropoda; class Insecta; order Diptera; family Drosophilidae; genus Drosophila; species Drosophila nikananu. The sequence continues at coordinate 880 of VNJV01002340.1, forward strand.
GTACATATGTATATTATTTAATGAATAACTGCGCAAGGAGAAGCCAAATCTTTAAGCTTTTCAAAAACATAAAAGACCTTATTACATTTTTATTAGTTTCACCGTCCCCGTTCAAAATTAATTTAAAATCCTTACATTCACATTTTTCCTTGGAGAGATTTTGTAGATTAGTTTTGCACAAGCTTTCAAAGCTCTTTCCCTCCTCTCACACGCGAAAGCTTTTCGAGCGGGATCAAGGGATGGGGATCTGTGTAACCCCCCGTCAAACCCTGAACCCTTTGTTCGCAATTGTTTTTCAGCGTTTTTTGTTTTGCTTCGGCTAGAAAAAGCGTCGCAAAATAAACAGGAATCCGCGAAAAGCAAAAGTGAGTTCACAGCACAGATAAAAGTGCGCAGATTTGTTCGCTTTAGGGATGTGCTTGGCCAAGGGGAAAAATGTCGAGAGGTGTAGAGTTCGTTTTCGTTAAGAAAAGAGTGCAGGCACGAGAATAGAATGATGAATGAAAGAATGGTAGAGGAAGCAACAGCAGAGCGAGCTGGCCAACGAAAGAATGAGAGGGAGCGGGAGAGAGATAGCAGAGTAGAGCGAGTGAGTTTGAAGGCCATTGTAGAGAGCGCCTCTCTCTTTCTCTCCCTCTCTCTCTTTTGGCATTCGAGAGGTGTGTGGGGCAGTAGGGCAACAGTGGGAAGACTGGCCCAAAAGCAGGCCCAAGAAACAGGAACAGGAAGAATTGGAAAACTTGACGAAGGCGAGAGCGAGAGGCATAGCTTGAGGGAGAGAGCGCTCGCTAGAAGATAGAAACTCTGCTGGCGTCGCCGCTGGCAGAAGCAGTGGCAGAGGCGAGAACTTTCCATGCGGACGAAAAAGCGAAAAAATCGTAAAAAGGCGACATTGAACAGCGGCACCTTCAACCGATCGCATTCGCTTACAAAAGTTCACCTAAAAATCGTATAAATAAATAATTAATAATACCAATATGTGCATATCCCCATGGGCCACGGGTTAAGGTTGCCGAAGGGTTAAGTGTGATGTCGCAGCCCCGCAAAAGCCAAGCCAAAGTGCATATGAAAATAACCGAGAAAAAAAAAGAGAATGTGGCAGACAAACCGAAAGCAGAAAGCAGTGGGAAAGTGGAGAATGTGTGAGTAAAAACCGAATTGCGTCGTAGTTAACATTTTTTCGACGGCGTCATCAAAGGCACTCCCCTTTCGCCCTTGCCCACCCCCACCCGAGCTCGTTGCTGTTGTGATTGCGGAAAATACAGTCAACAATTGCTAAAAGCAAAGTTTTGCAAACATACGCTGGCTGTCTCTCTCCCTTCCTCTTCCTCTCTCCCTCTCTTTCAAAATTCATTTGTTTTTCTTGCCCGGAATTTGCAGAAATATAAAAATGTATTTATAACATAAACAACACACGAATTAAGCCAGCAAGAGCTGCAAAAAACACACACACATACTCATAATCGTGAAATTAAACAAAACAAATGCGAAAAAAGCGCGTATAAACAGTTCCGTTTATGCACATAGTAGAAAAAAAAAATTAAAATAAGAACGTAACTTTGGGAATGCGGCAAACGAACGAACGATAGATGGCTCTCCACTTCTGTGTTTGTTTAGCTATTTTTGCCATTTTTATTTGCCATTTTGCCCAACTTGTTTATGACTTCATCGCCAACAATTACAAACCAATTCCGCTCGCAATTGTCGCTAATGGAGAGTGCCAATGATGTTTATTATGTTCTCTAAACAAATTCAAATGAGAATAATTTAGAATTAAATATTACTTTAAAAAGATCGGGATTCATAATATTTTTCAAAATAAAAAGAGCAAAGCAGTCATACCATAACTTCTGGGACATTGCTCAATCATAGAAAATCCCAAAAATATAATATGTTTAACAATCTAAAAAGAAATAGTTAATTCACTTAGTTAATCTATCCAAATAAAGTATGCACTTACAATGCACATAATAAAATTAAAAAATATTTGTGAAAAGATAAAATTACTTAGAAAAAATATTATTATTAACTCAATTGAACCTTCTTAATGAAGAAAATATACCACAATTTGGCTAATTTATATCTTTAAATTTACTAATTTTCTAAAATTCTCTGAAAAGTTACTGCTATTAATTTTGGATAACATTAGATTTGATTTTAAAAGTAGAAAATAAACTAGTCTCTGAGTTAAACAAATTTTTCTTTCCAATATTTGACAACCAATTTGCACATTATTCATAGGGTTTTGTGAGCCTTAATATGGTTTGGTGAAATAAATGTTGTATTATGGAATACAAATACAATAGAATAAGTACAAACCCCATTATATTGGCATTTGATTTGGTCATAATTAAATTATATTTGAATTAACAATCGAACTCTTTATTAATATGCGTTTCGGTCAATAAAATAATTCCTTATTCACTGACAAATCGTTAACAGAACTTCCGAGCATTAACTTAACTCAATAATGACAGTTTTATGAGCAGTTGCCTGTTGATTTGCCGATTGCGTCACGTGTCGGCGGCAGATCAACGCTTTGAAATTCGCAAATAGTGCATATATGTTGTACTTCACTTAGCTATTTGTTTGTGAGTCAGATCATGTGGGGGGACACACGATCGGGCGAGTGCGGTAAACAATTCTGTGAAATTGTAAACTGCAGCAACAGCGGCAGCAGGCCTGGGATATAGCATTTGCCATGTGATGCAGTCAATCAAGATCCAAGTGCGATTTCCCGGTGGAAAACCACCAGTAACAACTGCTACTTACTATAACTACAACAATTGCGATATTTTTGTATCTGAACTTGACTCGGGCTTTAGCTTTGCGTGTCGCTTTTGTTTGCACAAAGATACGGGCTCATCGATGCGATGCCAGTGTGCGAGTGAGAATGTGAGTGTGCATCTGCATGTGTGCGCATAGATGGGATTTCGAAATTCGTTTACGTAACACCCGACCCGCCCCATCTCGGCACACAACCCACACTCATTACGGAAGCGAGGAATGGGCGGCGGGGATTGCGGCGGGTTGAGGTTGAGGTTGGGCAGGAAAAGTCATCTTCACGGCTACACAGAGAATAAATCAAATATCTGTTAAGGGTTTAAGCTTAAAGAATATTAATACTTTAGAGCTCTAACCTAAAAACCATTTCACACATATCCGTTTCCTACTTGCTATAAAACCTAACCTTAAGTTTTCTATAATTTTATTGCACAGCTTTCCTGAGGTATATAGGGAGTAATTCTCATAATTACCATCTTATTCGTCACTTTTCTTTCGTATTTTAGTAGATAATGTATAGGGATTAATTAAGGCTTAAATATACTTAAAAATTGTATTATCAGACTTTTTCAGGTTATATTTGAACCTCCTTTCTCAGAACCGTATCTGTAATGAGTTATCAAATTTTATATTTTTATAAAATAAAAATTATTTTAAAAATTAAATACGTTAAAACTATAAACGTTATCTGGGTGCCACCTTTGTCACTTTTTCTGAAAATTTAATAGTTCTAAGTAATAAAGATTGTGGGATTTTTAATAGATGAACAGACAGACATTGCTAAATCAACTCGACTAGTAACGCTATTTAAAAATATATGTTTCTACGTTATTTGATTGGAGAATCCTCCTTATGCATTATTTACCATCATTTCATAAAAAAATAATTTAAATAGCAACAAAAATTCCTCTCAGTGCAGCTGTTTTAATTACCGAGTGGCGTCATTTGCAGGAGTGTGTGAGTGTGAGTGTGTTTGTGTGTTGTGTCGATTGGATTTCGGATGTTGGTCGATGCGGTGAATTGGCAAAGGGATAAAGGGTGGCAGAGCAATCAGGCAGAAGAAAGGGGGAAGCAGTGAGGGCTACACTGCCCAAATAAGGTTGGAGGAAGATGACAACTCGACCCAGGTGTTCGCCATATTACGTATGCATCGCGTAAGCTGCAGTTTAAAATGGTCAGCCAAAGGAGAGAGCGCAACTAGAGTGGGATGGAAGAGAGTGAGAGAGAGCGACAGCGCTAAAGCGCTACGAAGCGCAGCCGACGTTGGCAGCAGCGTCAGCATCGCGTGCTTGACGTTCGTTCAGTGTGTCGCTCTCACTGTCCGTTTGGCTGTGTGTGCGTGAGTCTGTGTGTTTCAAGTTCAAGGTTAAGATACTAGTTGTACATACAGCATTGGCCGCAGCAAGTGCGAGCGAGCTGGCACTATGTAGTTGCCTCAGCGCTGTGCTGTACCTGTGTGCGTGTGTGTGGCAAACCAGTTTGGCACGTTTCAGTGCGAGAGCGAGACGCCTACACGTGTCGCAACGAGAGCAGCGGCAAACAAAGAGGAAGCAAAAACAAAAGCAGAGCAAAAAGCAAAAGCGAAAAGCACAAACAGCAAACACACAGGGCACAAAGGCGAACAAAACGTGGCGGCGTCAAACATTCGGTGGACAAGGAAGAAAAGCGAAACAAACATCCCGCTCGCGCTTCTGTATCGCCTCTTTTCTTTTGTCGCTCGTTTTGCACACTTATTCGCACTTATTATTGCCCTATGCGTTTTGCCTTTCAATTTTATTATCTTTCACTCTCACACACAAACACGCGCGTGCTCACATGGGGCTTTAATTGAATTGATGTTGATGATTACGCCAAGTGGCGACTGCAATCGCCTCCCCCCTCTCGCTCTACGTGTCTCCACCCTGTCTCTTATCCCTCCACCTCTTCAACCTGTCCGGAATACCTGCTAAAGCAAAACGAGAACTCCGCCTGGCCATTTAATTAATCGCCAGTGCCAGCCAGTGTCCGTGTTCTAACTTAATGGATTCCGCGCAGCTTTACAGTAAGCAGCGCAAAAAAAAAGGAAAAAGAAACAGCAAAAAACTGGAAACATTGATTCCCAAAACCACGAAATCAATTGCTGTACACTGCTCGAAGCGTTTTAAAGTTTGAAAGGCTCTTAGTATCCTAATAAATGTGAAAAAGCGAGTAATATTTTCACAACAACGGAATACCTGCTACTAAAATGCATATTTTCAGGCAAGAGTAACATATTTTTTCAAAATTGGGTAAATTTTGGATAAGGCTTGCAAGTTGCAACAAAAGTCTATTTACCTACAAAAAAACAAGCATATGCCGCTTTTATTAGGCAAATTCTGGAAACAATCCAAACAGGAATTCAGCTCATTAAACTAAACTTGAGCATTTTGCATAGCTGCAAGTTCGTTGCACCAGGTACTGCAATGTACAATGCACTCGATGGGACCTTGAGTGGGCCGTCGCTATTGCAACTAGGTGAAGGGGAAGGTGAAACTAGAAAATAAAATGATATTTTTTCCAATGATTTATGCATTACGGTGAATCACTGTGCAGTAGAAGAAAAAATGATAATTTTAAAAGAAATACATAAATAATATTAAATAATATTTGTTTATAATAAACACTTTTTATAACCTTTCAGGGTATTATAATTTTAGCCTAATAATTTAACTTCGGAAATAATAGATATAATATATAACTAAGATCTTAGTTATATTCTTATACATCACCATTTCAGTTTTGGACTAGAAAAATTATAAAAGAAAGTAAGAATGAATAGTAATTACCACGTACATAAATATCTAGATCATAAATTGATTAAATTTCTAACTTATTACTTATTTATTTTTGTTTTATTAACTAAGATATATTTTCATTCGGGATTTATTTTAAAAGTAATTCTCAGTGTATGTATGGTGTGTGCAAATTCCGCCGAAAATTGCTACCCCTCATAAATTGTGCAAACGTATGGCCTGGATGGGCTGGAAGGAATGTGTTTGTTTATAGATAATGGAACGGACGCACCAAACGCTGACCGAGCGGGGATCGATAATGTTTGCCTGCAGTGGATGATGCTTTTTCTAAACAAAAAATCTCGCTTGTTTGTTTATTTTTAGGTTGAGCTTGCTGCTCCAACTGCGTCAGCAAGGGAAATTTAATTAGCGACACTTCAGTTCAGTTCAGCTGAGCGGCTAAATACAGCCCCGCCCCCACCAGCAGCAAGGGGTATGAAAGGGTCTGAAGGCAAAATTTCGTTGATTTCTGCATGACGACAGCAAAAAGCGAAAATGCGAAAGGAAAGGAACAACAGAAATAGTCGAAGTGCAGCGCACACACACAAACGCCCACATACTGCACTGCTGCTGCTTCTACATAAGAGTGAATGAGCAGGCAAATATGGCGCGGACATGCGCTCTCGCTCTTGAACTTGAAAACCGGCAAACCGAATGAGAGTGGGAAGGAGAGCGTCAGCTAGAGAGAGCGGAGCACAGCAGGTATGTGATTTGATTAACTTAAGCAACAACAAAATAAAAGTCCAAGCTTTTTGCGCTCTCAGATAGCTTTTTTTTGGTAGAGCGAGAGCAAGCAGAGGCTTTTGCGTGGGCGACTTAAGGCAGCAACGTCGACAGCGCTGCCAGCGTCAGCCAACTGTTAGCTGCTTTGTTGTATTTGTAGTTGTGTGCCGAGCGCGACCAAATACTGTTGCATACTTAACGGGGCAGCGCGCAGGGAAAGCCAGCAGAATATCTTTGGAAACCATCGCAAGGGGGTGGCTGAGGAGTAACCTCCACCTGTGCGAGTCCAGCTGCAGCTTCCTGCGGCGCTCGCCTGCGCTTATTCGATGACAAGCAGAGGCCCGATGAGGTCAGCATCGCGGATTACGCATACGCCTAGTATTCCCCGTGTGTGTGTGTGTGTCAGTGTGACCAAGTTCATTTAAAAGGCGCGTCTCTTTTATTTATGGCGAAAAACGAAATCAGGTGCGGAGAATTGATTAGCACGGTCACAAACAACAAAACAAAACAACAAACAAATACAATATATAGAGGGGCGTGTACTTCGTAAAAAATCATGTGACGCACGCCAGCATATGGCAATTAAATTTGAATAATTCAGCAGCTACGCGAGTACATACATACGTGGCATGTGCAACACTTTTAGGCACTGATGTTGTTGTTGTTGTCCTGCACCTTGACCTTTCCACGCCCATGCAGGCACACTCATCTAGATATGTATGTACATATAGGCGTGGGTGGCGTACACGAATACACAAAGGATATAGCCTTCTCCACCTCTCCCTACCTATTAACACGTTCGCTTTCGCTTATGTACATATAGAACACAGCCCACAAGTTGGCTGGCAGCTGTTGGAACCGAATCAAAAACAGAATCCGAGATGCACACACACTTCGTCTATCCTTATCCCGCTGAAAAGGTCCTGTCTTTTGGGTAGCGGAAAGTAGAAAAAGAACCACACACACGCAGTCACAGCTGGTGAAAATAGGAGACGAAAAGTGAAAAGAGATAAATATTAGATTGAGTGACTTTTATTTATTAAATATAAATAAAGTGCATTTTATTTTATTGTATAAAAAAGTTGTATACCTATAAAGAAGTTCATAGGTTGCGATTAGTGACTCATAGTTTTGAATTACATTTTAAAATGATTTTTTGTTTTATAGAAACAATACAGTGAACTACTTGGAAAAGTTAAAATAAAAAACAAAGGTTAAGCTGGCATTTTAAAATGAAGAATTTTTAAAAAATAAAACATTTAACTATCTAAAATAGCTAAAATAACAACAAATTTAATGCAATAATTTAACTAAATAACTCAACTTTCTCAGCGTAACTCAATGGGGATTGTTATAAAATAATTGCCAATGTACTAACATTAAATAATTCAATTTGGTTTTAAATAAATAAAATGCTTTAAGTGAAACCTTTTCCCATCTCCTATTAAGCATACAGTATTTATTAAGATAGGTATAAATTATAAAACTAAGAAATGCTTTGAAAATAAATACTTTTGCCCACATTTTTTAAATTTTTAATTAAACAAGTAAGATACAATTATGATAATGTCAATTTTAGCATAGTAAAAATATTTTAAAAATATGGTTGTATCATATTGTTAAAACTCCTAGTAAACAGTGCAAAAGAAATTGATTTAGAAGCAGTAACTGAGTTTAGTTTTCGAACAGTTTTTTATCCTTTTAGTAATTCAATAAATTTGATATCATTTTAAAGAATGCCAGGATAGTACCTCTTATAGATAGCCAAACAAAAATTAGTTGTTACAGCTCTCTTAATATTTAATAACAGTTTTTAAAAGTGTATTGATGTCATACTATTTATTTTATAATTATTGTTACGATGTGCTAAGTGTTAATATCAAATGAAATACTAAATTCAAGTGAACATTGAGAAATATTTCATGAACATAAACAAAACAAGTGCAAAAGTGCAATCAAAATAGAATTTCCGATGGAAAACTACACCTTCTTCGGGAAGGTTCTGCGCGATGCAGCGTCGGAAAAGCGGTTTGTGTCCGCGCTAAGCTTTCCACGCGAAGCTTTTCCATGTGCAACTGCCAGTGGGATACACCCTGTGCTCGCTTTGAAAAACTGCAAGCAAGTGAACACAGCTGGTGGTATCCAGTGGCCGTTGTAGCACGATTTCAACTGCAGAAAAGGATCCGCAGGATGCAAGAATATGGAGCCAGGTGAGTGGAATCCCCATTTGCCCTCTTGCTGCAAGTCCAGTTTATCAATGGTTTTCGTTTCGTTTATACTCGTTTTATCCGTTCCTTTACAAACCTAATTTTGCCATACTAAAAAAAAAAAGATGTTTCCTTAGCCATAAGCTTCAGTTTTAATTCATTTCTCCCCTCAAAAAGTATTAAAAAAAAAAGAAAAACAGAAAAAAACAAAGAAAACAGAGGAATTGGATTTTGAATAAAATAAAAATAATGTTAAGAATTAAGAATCGATTAAGAGAATAATCAGTGAGAAGACAAAAATTGCATATGATTATATTCAGCATTTTCTTGTTACACACATTTTCCGAGTAATTATTTTCGCATTTGATTTCGTTTCGCTGCGATTTCTTTTTGATTTTTTTAAATGTGTTTGATCGTCCCCCTCTTTTGCCAAACACACATCTACACCCACGTGCATTTGGGGGGGATCTATCGGGTCTCGGCGTTGGGGGTCTGGAAAATGCAACGCTCTGAAAACGCTCACAGACGTTAATTATGCCCCACACACAAAGCAAGCCGTCCGTAGTAATGAGTGAAATTTCGCAGCGGGGAGCGGCCAAATCAAATCGGATTTAGAAATCGCCGCTGGCATAAACAATTAAGAAGATTTTCATGCTGCAAATTGATTTTGTTTGCGATTCACCACCATATATATTATTCTTTTTTATTTTCTCTCAATCGCGTGCACTTGCCGCAAAACGAAAGCCGTTTGCCATTTTCTATTTTCGTTGCGCTTCGGTTTTTTTGGCTCAGGCAACTACTAAGTTGTTGGCTCTGTTCTTGGTCCGAACTGCAGCTGGCCAAAGGCAAAGGCAACTTGGTGACATTATTTCGACATTTGCCTGCTGGCAACGGCCACAGCTTTTGTCACTTTTGCATTTCAAATGACCGTCAATTATCCTTTGTCGACACTCTCGGTGTTCCCTAACGCTCTCATTGTCTTTTGTTGTCTTAGTTTTCCACCAAATCACCCCGCTTTTCCTTTATTTTCCTTCTTTTTTTTTTCTCGTTCTGGTCCCACGAGGTCAAGGAAAACGAAATTGATTTTCTGGCCGAGCGAATTTCGCTTTTCACCCCCTCTGTGTTATATATACGATGTACTAGCTGCACAGGGAAAAACTGAACAGTTTTTGAAGAACAGACAGTTTTATAAGAATTTAAATCCAAAAGCTTGGTTTCCATTTTATTTCTATAAAATGTTGTGGTATTCTTTTGAAAGTTAAATGAAAATCGACTTAAAATGTGCCAAAAAGTATGCTTTAATACACATCGACTATCAATTTCATTGGTGTAAAATTTGTTAGCATACTTTTCGGCACTATTATTGTTGATTTTGAATCTACAGGTAATTCGGAGATTTTTTAATATGTTTCTAGCATTTTTATAACAAATTTTAAATATGAAATTTTTGGGAAATGTTTTCCAAGTGTACGTGTGCATTTAAGAGTTATTTTTCTTTGCCACACGACGACGGGGTGTCTTATGCAATCGCTGGGTTCTGGCACAGCAGCTTTGTTCCTTTTTTCTTTCGGTCAAGCTATAGCGTTAAAGTAAAATCAATCCTCCGGACTGTGGTCAGCCAACCAATTATCGGGAGTAATTATAGCCAGGGCTATAGCCACAGCTAACATAACATCGCCGTGTGTGCATTGTGCCGACAGAGAACGAGACCCGGTGACCTCATGACATGTTTTATGATGAAATTAGCTTCGATTGAAGTGCGCTCGCCAATAAAACGCCATCAAATTCAATAAAAACTCGCACTCAAATAATAGACAATGATTAAGCGGACGGACTTACGCAATCGTGGGTTATAGAAATCAGGCTTTAGTTGTTTTATTAACGGAAATAACAAGTTTATGGCCAGCGAATTAAATCATTAGTCCCATGGGAGAGTCTGTTTTGATTTAAAATAGTATACATCACCTTGATATACATATATCAGAAATATATAATATGAGAAACTAGTTAGTAAAAAGAGTTTAAATGTTTATTTTAAAAAATAATGGAACATAAAGTTAAGATTTTTAGGTCACATTTGGCCAATAAGGATAGCCAATAAAATAGTTTTTTTCTGCAGGTATAAAATTATAGGTTTACGGGAAAACATAAAATAAAATGTAAATTAAGATTATACAAAAAGCACTATTGCTTTTAAAACATTTAAAAATGAGTCTAAAAGTATGCAATGTAATTTTGTAGGTACCACAAGGTCACAAGGTAGCACTAGCACTGATTCATATGGGTAACATTAAAAATAACATTAAATATACCTATAAATAAGTTTTTGAAGGCATTTTTTACGGTTTTTAAAGTCCTAATGCTTTCTGTAGCACTTCCCATTAAGGGTAGTCTTTGATAGTATTTTCCCTCCATACCGTTGCATTAATTTTTTGACAAGAAATAATTTCAATTCTTTAGTCTTTAAAAATGAAGGTAATTTTCATTGAGAATTCCCACAGTAAATTCCAGTGAAGAATACAAACTACATATCATATATAGATTTTCCCAAACAACTGTAGAATTTCCCGCTGCTTAAATATTTTATTATACCGTTCTTCAGGTTAGTAAATCATTTATGGCTCAAACTCGTGTGTGTTGGCTCGCTTTGTTTTATCGAAATAATAAACTTAACCAAACACTAATCACGCGAAAATCGTGCATGACGAGATTAACTATTGCCGATATCAGCTGTTGACAGTGGGAAGCGGGGAATTTTCAATTTAAGTCTGACCTTAGACCTACAATTTGATCGATAATTTCGCATAATTGCGGAATCTCTCGGGCGACAAGCAAAAAAACAAAAAAAATTGTGACACATGGCAAAGGCACTGCACACTCACAGTGAGCCTCACACATACTTGGCGACATCACCTTGAACATTAACGTCCAATGCAAACTGCAACCGACAAGAGCGAGACAAATAGCTGAGAGCAAGAGTGACAGAGCAAGCAACTAATAGATAAAGAGAGCGACAGCTTGTTATAGTTTTGCAGTTTTTGCGCCACATTTGCGTCATGCAACAGCAGCAGCGGCAGCAGCAACAACAAGTGCAGCTACAAAAGCCAGCGAAGCTTGAGGGCAGAAAAGCTCACTCTCGGAGAGGCATCCCGAGAGAGAGGAAGAGAGCACGCGATGAGAGTTTCTTTCGCTCTGCCTCTCTTTTTCTCTCTTTGTTAGGCTGCTTTGGATTTTCATTTTTTTTGAACACGCCGAGCAGCTGACAATTGAGCTTCAGCATTAGACCAAAGTAGTTTGATTTTAAGTTTCCACACGCGACAACGAAACGAAATGAAAAGTTTGCCGACAGTCGGAGAGTGTCTGAGGGTGTGTGAGTGTTGGAGTGTGTTTGTGTGACGCTATGTGGCAGCTGCATTTGCAGCGAGAGACAGAAATAAATTTCGTACAAAAATTCCGCCCTGCATTTAGTATATTTCACCTTAGAGCGTCTTTGCCACAAAGCACACACACAAATGCACTCGGCAACAAAGTACACTTTAAAAAATAAGCAAATCAAAGGAAATAGAAAAAATATAAAAAATAGAGACCAACCCACAAACACAAACACACACTCATTCAAGTCCGCGTGGCCCTCGAAACGGAACTAAAAACGTACATATGTAGCAACAACAACAAACGGTGTCGGTTCGCGTCGCGTTTTGGCCTAAAATTGTAACGGTTTTCTTTAACGAAAAAGAACGCCAAACGCCACAAAAGAAAAAAACGGAACGCACAGCAAAGCAACGCAACTGCAGTTCGGCGCTGCAGTCGACGGCTCTGCCCTCGCCTCTGCCGCCGACTGATGTTGGCCGAATGCCTTTTTAGCCAGCTTCATCGTCAGTGTTCATTTCCCCATCGAATCGGCAACAACGAGCGGAACAGCTGGCGACTTTCCCACCTTCGAGGAGAAGGTTTTCTACAAAGAAAAACTCTAAAAAACTAAATCGGAAGTCAACGTTAAAGGCAGCTGGCGGACACAGTCGATCGATCGAGGGTTTTTCGCTGGGATTTCTACACACTTTTGTGGATTTTCCCAGACTTCGGGCTAGTGTTACCTTGGTTTCATCGGTGGCGTATACGTAATATTTGTAGACTCTCTTCGGTTAACTTTGGATATTCCTCTAACAAATACTATAGATTAAACTGGACAGAACCTTAGCTCTTGGCCAGTGGTATGGAAGTTTTTTTTTTTTTTTTTTTTGGCGTACACGTAATATTGTCGAAAAATAACTGCAATCATCATTTGTTAGTAAAAGTTCCTGCTTTTGTGTCTCGAAACTAAAACCCAACAATGAATGCTAAACAGCTGACTTGGACACGCCACCATAAGCCACATTTCTAACTCTGCCTCCCCTGGCGTATACGTAATATCATTGAAATTGCGAGCGGCAGAGCCTCACTTCAGTTCCGCTGCACATCTGCCATTGCATTTTCGCCATCTAATTTCGCTTGGCATTATGCAATTGCCATTGCAACAACACCTACACAAAAATAAATGTAAAAGCACAAAAAAAAGAAGGCGAAAGGCAAAACAATGCCAGTGCAATGTGAACAATTTTTGCTCGAGAGAAACCCGCACACTCACATTGTTTAACACACACACACACACACAGACAGCGGGCATTGTGCGGCGGCAATTTGTTTAAAACAATCAGCGGCATTTGTGAGCGACTTTGGCTCTCGCTCTTGCACCCTCCCCACCTCTCGCTTGCTCGACGTTTTAAATTTAGTATCGCTGCAGTTGCTTGTAACCCAAATTTTCCAACCATCTCCGTCTCTGTCGCGCCGCACTGCAGTTCTCGTTTTCATCTTATATAAGAGACACAACCAAACCCTGTTGTCAGTGGCGGGATTAAACTTTCGAGGGAAATCTTAATTAGAACTGATCAAAATAGAAACCAAATCGCAGTGGCAATTAAAATACACGAAAGCAGCACAGGCTGCAGCTCGAGAGACTCGCACGAAACGTAACCACTTGACCTTGCACAGTTTCGCAATACGTATACGTAGTGTGTGCCCGTGTGTGGGGGTGGCGGCAGCAGCAGGCGGCACAAGCAGCAAATTGCAATATTTTGTGTAAATATAACGAAGCGACGACTTTTACATAAGGCTTTAAATGCACATGTGTGCGGATATTGTGGGTGTTGTTATGAGGTCGATTCTGGTTAGGGGGTGTGTATGGTGTATGGTGTGTGCCTCTGTGTGGGCGGATGACTGAAAAATGCATTTTGACACAGAAACTAGAGAGGGAGAGAGAGAGAGCTCACAGCAAGCCAGAGACCAGAAAACAAAGAGATATGAAAATATTTCACTGAAATATTTAAGTGATTCATGGAAAAAATCCCCAATGATTGATTTCAGTCAGAGTTGGCAAAGAAAACCGGTTTATCTTCAACAATTCCAAGCTTTGAAAATCTATAAAAAATAGTTGTTGGCTACAAATGGTGGTTAAAAGAAGAAATACCTAAATATATTCCTCTGACAATCTCTCAATATAATATTTAAATATTTCTCTCCTGGACTTTGTATACAATTTTTTTTTTTTATAAATACAACACGGCAGCATATATAAAGATTTCTATAAACAATCTGACAGAGATGCCTGGTTTTTTTTTGGAATTAGCATTTGGATTTTGGACTTTAACTGATATCAGCAGCAGGCAGCAGACGAAAGTTGTCATCGTTAAAAAAACACACTTAAACGCACGTAGACTTTTATAAACAGATATCATTGTGACATCATTTTGTTGGCGGCACTTTGCGATGGATCATTGGCCACTTGTATACACAAACTTGTATATAATTATATATATATAGTGTATATTTCGCTTAGTTAGTCAGTCTGAGAAGGCAGATTCCCCATTTGTCACTCCGCCAGACTAGAAGCTAGCTGATAAGCCCTGGTCTAGCCTTTTGTGTATTTCAAAATGAATCACGTGTTGTGGAAATGCCTCGCAGAATTTCGAAATATCTGTTGTTTAATTTAAACATCGCACTGTATGTGTGGTGTGTATAGATTCTTAGAAATGGCTGTGCTGGTTGCGGTTTATTTGGTTTTTGGCTACCAACAGCGACCTTCAGCCCGCATCACAAGGTCGTATAAATGTCGGGGGGAGGTAGATAGAGAGAAGCAGAGGGAGAGGGAGGGAGATGCCAGTGCAGCAGCCTGCAAAATGCTCCGAATGGAGGTCACTCTGTCCTTCCACTTCCCTTTGACGAGCAGCAGCAGCAGCGGCAGCAGTTATGTAAAGCGGAAATTGGGTCAGTGTTATGACCTAGATTCTGGCGAAAAGGAAGGGAAAGCCCCTTCCGGCAGCCCTTCCGCCTGCGTCCCCCCAGTTGCAGTTTGATTAGTTGGAAATGTGCTTTTTGGCACCTCCGATAATTACAATTGGATGGGCTTCGTGCCGCCGCTTATTGATTATTTTTGTTGTGGAACCACCACCACCACCACCACCAGCGACAGCGACAGCACCAGCATGTCGCTATATAGTATAGCCAACCTAGATAGCTCTGGCCTGGCCTGGCCTGGCCCAAGAGTATAGGTAGTATCTATGGCTATGGCTATGGCCTGGCTGCAGTTCGTGAGCTTAGCCAAGGAGCCAAAAATAAAAATTCTCATTGGCTTCGGGCCAAATGCAGTGCACAAATTCGCAAGGGATGGGATTCGAGGGGGTAGAATGAAAAGTGAAATGTTGCCATGCCACAAGAAGGGGGAGGAGCAGGGGCATTTATCTATATTTATTTGCCCCGAATGCTGACATTTATTAGTTTGTGCCCCGTTCGAATTAAGTCGAAGAGCGCTCTATAAATATGGCTAAAATGCAGTCGGATGACAAAATTTATGGCCAACTGCATAACTCATCTTTGTATCTTTGTACTGACCCCTTCACCGACGCCTTTGTGCATGGCTTTCTTCTAGTCTTGCCATTCTGCCTTTTCTACCTCTTCTGCAAATTCAATGCACACACTCTTGTGTGTGTCATTTGGCCTGCCACTTATTACATCACCCCAGAAGGCTAAGGAGAGCGACACGATACCGTAGTTAGTTAGATGGATGGAAAGGCGGGGCGGCATTCAGGCCTCTGGCGATGATTTGGGTCAACCTGAGCCTCTGCTGCCAACAAATCTTCGCACAGACACACAACTCACACGTGTGCCTCCTCGCAGACACGGCTTTATCGATGTCCTTCCGTTCCGTTTTTCGTTGTGGCAGTTGGGGAAGAAGTCGGGGGAAACTCGGTTCAGTTTGTTGTTCTTGGCCAAACAGTTTAAAGTTTGATGAATTCAGTCGTCAGTTATTCTAAGGAAGTCGTTCGTTCAAAGTATCTATATTATTTAACTGTGTCGTTGGCAGAGCAATTCCTAGAGGATTTATGCAACTTGAGCTATTCTTTTAAGGGGAAACCACACCTTTTGATTGGGAATTATTCATAGAAAGTTGACTAGAAGTTGTGCTTAGTTTATTTGTGTTTTAACTATAGCTGTGAATAGCGGTTTAAACATAATATTTTCATATTTATAAGCTTTTTCTGATAAAGGAAACTGTATAATAGTTATTTTTATGATCGACATGGGCAATAGACAGCTTGTAAGCTCCCATATTGTTCAAGAAAACTCAAACTAGATTAACCCTTCTTCAATTCCATAAATGTTTCTCTCAAAACCCACGCAACACACTGGCTCTCTGTGATCTTTTGTAGGTATCACGCCCTCCACGCATGACTCAGTTCGTTTTGTTCTTTTTAATTTTAGACAAAATTGCCATAAAAACAAAAAAAAAACCAAAAGGCATCGCTCGTCATTAGTTAGCTGCGTCAGTTTTTGTTATTCGCCGCTCTGTTATTTATAAATGCTGGGGCAGCCACGTAAATGCGTAAATGGTGACGGAAAGCTAAAGAGAGAGAGAAAGAGATTAGTTTCTGGAATTTCTGCTGTTGCCAGGCCGCAGGCCACAACAAGCTGACGAAAAACGCCCAAAAATGGGGAAAAAAAAAGTCATTCATAAAAATTTGTATAAAATTCATCAGCCAGACAAGGGCAGTCTTCGTTTTTGGACTTGTCTGACGGTTGTTGTTGTTGTTTTTGTTCTTGTTGTTACTTCCCGTCTGCAGATAAAGAATCGAATGGCAAACATTCCGCAAGGCTGTCCACGATTACGTATACGCACTGTTCGCCCATAGGCTTTTTTTTTCCTCCTCCATTTCGCTTTGCTTTTGCCTTCTTGCGAGTGCCCGCGAGTTCTGTGCCTGTAGTATCCGTATCTGTATCCGTATCTGCAACTGTATGCTGTATGAGAGCGTGTATTTAGCAGATAATGAGTGTCAGAGTCCGCGTGCGTGCTGGTTGTTGTAAGTGTGAGTGTGTGGCTGATCATGCGACCCAGCGAATCAAAAGGGGGAAACGTTCTCTTTCAACAGAATACTCTTGACGTGGTACATAGGTTTTGAGGGACGGTTTGGGTTAGTTCCAAAATTAATTTTCTAAATGAAAAGCAGAAAATAACTATTAAACTTTGGTTGTATTGGAACTAAAAAAATAATCCATTTTGTGCGGATTATTATTGAATTTTTAGCATATTTTTCATTCAAAAATATAAATAAAAACTTTTTTTTTTATATAAAAACCTATTTATATTCAAAATTATATAGAATACTTTTTCAGCGGATAACTATTTGAGTTTGATCGGTTTTTATAATAAAATACATAGTAAGAATGCATTTTAAATAGAAAACTTTTTAATTTTTAAAGTATTTCTGTTTAAAGAAATAATTAGAATACATTTTGAATAGAAAACTATTGCATTTTTGAAGTATATATCTTAAAAAATATAAATTTTGCATATAAACGAATTGCATTTTGTTAGTATTACTCTTTAAAAACATTCTAAATATATTTCAATTAAATTTTTGAAATATTTTAAATTAAAAAAAGCTACAAAAATGTATTTTATTGAATTTGTACAGAAGTTGTGAGGAAATATATTTTATAGAGCTTCTTCCTAAATAAAAAAAATAAATCAAATATTTTCCATAGGCCAAAAACAAAATATAAACTTTAATATGTGATACATTTTGTACTAAAATTAAATTAAATATTTACAAGCTTAGCTTTGCTTCCTCTTTATTTTTTTTTCTCTACGAAGTTTTTTTTCAACCAAATGCCATGCTTGATCTGGCAAGCGATATTCCCCAACTTTGGCAATGTTTTCCACCTGAAAACGCTAGCTTCGTGTTAGACTTCTAGTGGCTCTTGCAATTCGCAATTATTTCTCTCTCTCACATTTTTTTTTGGCCAAGTCAAACAGTAATTTATTTAAGTAGCGTTATGGCCCTGTATACTTTTTGGGTTTTGTAACACTTCGGGTCACTTCCGGTGACGACAACTTCTTTGAAACTCTGCTT
>VNJV01002342.1:0-11263 GCA_008042635.1 Drosophila nikananu
AAATGTGTTAATTTTTCATTGTGTTGTGGCCCTTTATGGTTGTTGTGGCAACCAGGAGCCCGGCAACCACCAATTCCCATCCGCATACCTCCCCCACCTTTTGTCCTTCGGTGTTGTGTCTATTTTCTCCACGCTTCCGCTTTGCGGTGCCATTCTAAATAAATGGCCTTTGTTTTGGAGATGCAGCAGGTGCCGGGCCTGCCACAGGATGGGCCAGGATGTGGACCTGCCTACGAGTGGCAGGCAGGCAGGCGGCAGGCATTGGGTGGGAGGAGCTCGCAGAGAAGCCACCACAAAGCTGTTGCTTGCTCTGCACAGACCAGTGCTGAGCTCCGCAGGAGCAAGAATCTAAAGCTAAGCTACGAATTATGAACAACAATTTAACAAATTTGAGGAAACATAAATTTAAAGGTTTCAAAAAAATTAAATAGTTTTCTAATTCGTAATTTTTTTCATCATTTAAGTATTTATCGTTTTGTATATTACGAATGACATTTTTTGTAAGCTTTCTGTTTTCAAATAAGGCAGGTCGCACCTGAAACAAGCTAAGCTGGCAGCACGACATGGCGGAAATGGAGGGGTTAGGGGGAGTTGTCCTAGTCCTGTGCAGAGAGCAAGAGAGACGGCGCATGTCCTGCAGAGAGAGTGAAGAGCGAGAGCTCATACAGGTGTGCCGTCCAGGTCCAGTGGTGTCATTTGTTTCCAAGCAAAATAAACTGAATTTTATTTCTGACCTGACTGAAGAAATCATATGTATTCTTGATCAGTGCAAGAGTTGAATCAATCAATTTCCCTCTTTAAAAATACCATACGATTATCACGAAATTCTATTCATTTAAACTTAATTAAAAGAACTCCCAAATGTAATATAAGTTAAGTTAAAAACAGAGTTTACAAGATGCTAAAAAATATATACCAGCAATCACAATAACAATCTGTCTGGTAAAACGGGGAAAGTACATCACTGGTGCTGTCAGAGCGTTAATAGGTATAAATAAAAGGTATAAATTCACGTGATGCAATCGCCATCTGACGGGTTGTTTTCTAAGGATACAAAACATTTTATAGCAAAAGGATGTGCTATGTATAAAAGAAGTCGTGTTCACTACTTGCTTTTATATAACAGTATAAGAATTACGTTCCACAGCTTTGTTTTGTTTTGCGTATAAGAAGCCTCTTATATGTATACACTGCTTCGGTTTTTGTATAAGAAGCTTCTTATATGAAAAAACACGATGCACTGCCTTATTTTGTGTTTCGTATAAGAGTATTATAAGTATACACTGCTTCTTATATTTTAGATAGTTTTTCGTATACGAAGCTTCTTATACGAAAGACAAGTTGTACAACTTTCTTTTGTTTTTCGTATAAGTATACACTGCTTTTAATATTTTAGACAGTTTTTCGTATACGTAGTTCTTATACATAGTACTGCTTTATTTTGTCGTATGTATGTAGTTTTCGTATGTAGTTTTTCATATAAGACGCCTCATATACGCATACACTTATTCTGTTGCTGCTGCTGTTTGAATAAGAACTTATACGAAAAACACAGTGCACTGCTTTATTTTGTTTTCGTACAATAAGGTTCTTATAAGTCTACATTGCTTCATATATTTTATATATTTATTATTATACACTGCTTAATATATTTATTATACACTGCTTCTTATATTTTATATATTTATTATACACTGCTTCTTATATTTTATATATTTATTATACACTGCTTCTTATATTTTATATATTTATTATACACTGCTTCTTATATTTTATATATTTATTATACACTGCTTCTTATATTTTATATATTTATTATACACTGCTTCTTATAAGTATACACTGCTAATTATATTTTTGATAGTTTTTCGTATACGTAGCTTCTTATACGATAGGCACGTTGTACTGCTTTATTTTGTTTTTTCGTATAAGAAGTTTCTTATACGTACACACTGCTTCTTATATTTTAGATAGTTTTTAGTATAAGAAGCTTCGTATACGAAAAAGAAAAAAACGGTGATATGTGCTTCATATATGTACCTACTGTTATATAAAAGTGAACCCTGATTCTTATATTTACGAAGCAGTGCTCTATTATTTTAAGATTATGTACTGTTATAATACATATGAATAAAAAGCAGTTACGCCAGACTTTAAAAGCAAGATAAGAAACTACAAAACTATTCTCAAGCATTATAGATCTATAATGACACATGAAGATTTATTTTAGTTGTTAGATTTTTGAGCTCACAACTTTGTGTAAGCGATAATCGGAAATGCATATGTTTAGAACATTTTTCGCATATTGCTAATCAAATGTATGGTCATTATTCTAGGCTCCTATAAATGAAGCCGTTGCACTGCTCTTGATAAACTGTTTGAAATTATAATTTATTAAATTAGTTAACTGCTTTGATAGGACTGCTTGCGCAACTTCTCCACCTCAAAGGACTTTTCGGAGTCCCAGCAGAACTTTCACCACAATTTTCCCCAGTCTTATGCTCCAAGCCAAGCTCATCGTTTAAATCCTCTCTCGTGAGCGACTTTCTCTCTCGTGTCCTGGCAGTGTTTCGTCCGCTCTTCGGAAATGGATGTCCCCGAATCGGATGTCCTGCTCGTCTCTGGGCCAACATCGGTTGGCAGGCTGAAAGGCTAAAGCTAAGGCGGCTGCTGATTATTTTATTCAATGGCGGAGGCCAAGTCAGCGCCAGCGCCAGCGTGGCTAATGTATGGCCCAACGCATTGTGGCAGGTCAAAGCGGGCAATTCTGTCTCGGCTCTCGGCTTTGGTTTTCGTCCTGGTCCTGCTCCTGGTTTCTGGCCCGCCTTTGGCCTTTTGCCGAGCCACTCAGCTAGGCTGCTTTGTGCCAACGCTGCTGCCTCTGCCTGGCATCCCTTTAATGAGTTTCATTAATTAAAGCTACTTTGTTGGCGCTGCCTGTTCTTTTCCGCTCTGTGATGTATTTATGTGTGTGTTTGTGGGGGGACATATGTGAGCGGGGGAGTGCGGGTATAACTGTGTGTGTGGATGGGAGTGTGCATGAGTAAACATGCAACATGAATTTTGTCCTTGACTTTTAATGGGTTTATGACAAAAGCGCTGCCGCCTCCTCGCACAAAAAGCCGTCCTAATGTGCAGGGCGTTCTCAGATATGTTCCTATATATACACATATATATATAAACAAGGATATATGTGTGTGTGTAGAGGACACGTGCGTGTGTGTGTGGGTAAAAGAGTTGTTAAAGCGGACGTCTGCCGGAAGCCCTTGTGGGTGCCATTTTGGTTCATGTTCCATGCGACGCACGCCATTTTTATCTCAGTTCCTCTTTGCCATGGCCCTAAACCTAAACCTAAACCATTCCGCCAGACTTTTGTCTCTAAAACTTGGCTGCTTCCTTTTGGCATTTTCCCCGTCGTCCTGTCATTGTTTCCACGCGGCTTTCCTTGGCTCCTCTTTCATATTGGTCCTGTGTCCGTGGCCAGTAGCGCTGCATTTCAGCTTCAGCTCCAGCCACATCCTCCGCATCCGTTTGACGGCGGCATCTTTCGCCTTGGGCGCGCGGCTTAATTTGTCGACTTACAATTTATAGCTTCTCGAGCGACTGAGATAAGCTCAAGATGCTCTCAATTAGAAATATCTCACTTGGTCTGAAGCACTTGGCCACCCACCCCCTCGGTCCAACTCCAACCTGTTCAACGCCAAGTTAAAGCAGAATTTCCTTAGACACATTTCATCTCTTAGGAGAAATTGCAAGGCTCAGCAGACTATTAATTTGGCAACATTTGTTTTATTTATTTTCAACTTTAAATAGAGGCACAACACCAGTTTCGTTTTCTGTCGTTTTTCAAGGGGTTTAACCCATAATGGCTGAAGTCGACGAAAAGTGGCCCTAATTCTAAATTCTAAAAACTCTCACAGCCGCAACTCAAATCTGAGCATTAGTGACTCGCTGCTCCTAATTTTTCCGCAAAAAAAACCGAAACTTTTCCCTCAACTTTCGTTTCCACACACATACACCCCTGCGCTCTCAGGGATTTCCCAGACCGTGCGTAGGAATGAAACTGCAACAAAACTCGAAAAGTGAGGCGGCAGGAAGTACGCGAAAAATAACAGCAGAACAGCGCCGGCCGAGTGCAAGTTCGAGTAGAGGAAAATGCGGGAAAGTGTGCCGAGTTGCGCAGGGGGAAAACCAGTGCGAGTATGCTATGCATAATGAATAACATTTTCAAATTAGTTTCCGGTCAGCGGAGATTTTTACGCAGTTTGTCAAGCGCATGAAAGAAAGTCCGCGGGGTACGGAAAACAAAAGAATGGCAAAAAAAAAATCCCAAAGGAAAGCCGGTAAAAATGCGCATATCGGTGGGAATTTAATGACGAATTCATGTCACGAAAAATGCAACTGGTTTTTGCTCCAAAAAGCCAACAAGTTAGTTTCTTAAATACCTTTAAATTTAAAAGTAATGTTAACTTAGGGTATTCTTTTTAGAGGTATGAAAACGCAAAGGAAATGCATTAACCGAGATTGGTATTACTTAAATTGTATAATAAAGGGTTTAGGTATTTTTTGCAGATTAAATTAAGCCATGAAGTGTATAAAATTTTAATCTAATTTTAACTTGATATATAATGGTATAATTGTGATATTATCTTTACCAACAAATTTATTTTGAAGCTGAACCTACTCATAACTTTCAATAAATCAAAATTCGTTTTCGTTTCTAATTTAATTTTTCTATTATCTTTCTGTTATATCTTTTAACTTATATAAAGGTAAATAGATAATGGTAATACTAACTTAATTATGCTAAAGAACACACAACCCCTATACGATAATTTCAATAAAAGCAGAACTCCACAATTTATTTCCAACCAATAACATTTAAACTCGGAAGCAGGACCCTTCGTTTGCCCTGGAATTATGTTCCTCCTCCGTCAGGATATAATTATTTGCTGCTAACGTGCAATCATGGCGATTGCCATAACAATAATAGCAGTGACAAGGGGGAGGTGAGTGTGGAGCCTAGGTCAATCATTTAACAAGCCCCCATGGAGGAGGACGAGCAAGCAGAACGTAAAAATACAAAAAAGAAATGAAGGGAGAGGCATAATAATGTACATAAATGCCTACATCTGGCCATTATAATGGGGGGTATAGCAACACTGGAAATATTCCGCCTGCTGCCGGCATAATGAAATCAAAATATGCCTCCTCCTGCTCCTGCTCCTCCCTTTCGGTATCTACGACCGCTCTTGGCCTTGAGTGTGTAAAAAGGCAACAATTTGCGTTAAAAATTGGCACAACAATTGCAAAATAATCACCTCGGAGAGCTGGAGAATTGCGAGCCGTGGAGATGGACTGACTCTGCACTCAACTGACTAGGTTTGCCTAGTTCCGCTCAGCTGGAGCCAAGTTGCAGGGAGAAGCAGCTGCAACTTCAAATCCCTGCTGGCCAGCCAGTTAAAAGTATTAAAACTAGGGCCACGCCACAGATGGATTGGACTGGTCCAAGCTGAACTGGACTGCATCCATTCAATTGCAAAATGAAGCAATCGTTTTGATGGCTCACGGGCATCATTTACGAGAACCACAAGCACTTTTAGCCAAATGAAATGTGGCACAACGAACTTTGTTTGGCCGAGCGCCGGACCAGGCCAAGTCCTTTGGCCTTTTTGGCTCCCGGCTCAAGTCATAATTTTCCACGAGCCCAAGATAGATGGCTGGCCGAAAGCGAAAACGCTTGTACTTGTCTCTTCTGTGTTATCTCGGGATGAGCTGAAAATTTTCACGAGTCCAAGGGAGTCCGAAGTTTTTCCAAGGCAAAAGTTTTTCCAATTAAGTGATTAAGAAATAGCCCCAAGGGACTATAACGATATCCCACCCCCCAGATAATCGTTGGCCTGCCCATTAGGGCAGAAATTAAAACACTGGGAAGTGCTTATGGCCCAGTGACATTTTTCAGTATATTTTCGATTGGCCCAATAACACATTTTTCTCGATATTCATGACTGCTCCGTTTTGTGGCCAAAGAGCAACCAAACAAACTCGGACAGAAGCCACATAAAACCGAAACCAATGCCAATGTCTGGACACAATCGGAGAGGCCCTTTTAAATTGCTACCCTTTTGTGGGAATGGTTTGGGTTACACCAGGAGAAATATAGCCATAAATTGGGCTTAGTTTTGCATTAAAATAGGTCAATTTGTGGCACTACAATACGGTGTTTTGCATATCTAAGAGTTATGGTAGGGAAATTAACTCGCTAGGGGTTTTCTTTGGGTTTGTAAGCTGAATATAAAAATACACTTGGTTTTCTCTATATGTTTTATACTTGATTTGTGCTTTGTTTTTATTATTTCATAATTATTTAAAGTGTTTTTGTATAGATATATTTACTATTTAAATTATATTCTTGAATTTGGATTTGTTTGAATATTTTCTCTGCATTTACACGACATGCATGAATAGGGCTGTGCGCTTTATTATCACTGGCTGGCTGGCTGGCGTTTCTGCTTTGCTGCTCTTGGCCAAACACAGTCGGAGCCAGGGTGAGCACTATTAGCCAAAAGGCCTGCCAAATAAAAGGGAAACATTTGTACCAACACATGCCATGCCATGGCGATGTCTGTTGTATATGTTTTATGTCGCGATGTCAGCATGAAACACTTTACGTTTCATATTTGCCAGGCCACTGAGCAGCGCACAGGCAACGCCCACACGAAGGCCGAACGAACGTTCGAGGAGATTCGCAGGCTTCGACTTGGTTGGAGTTTCGCCTTGGCGTTTTTTTTCCTTATGCAAATTAGCCTTCAGTCAGTTGGATTTTTCCACGTCCTGATGTTGCTCTTGCTTTTTGCATAAATTTTAAATTTCCTCCTTTATTCGTTACTTCTCGGCTTTGCCTTTGCCTTTGCTCCTTGTTGTGTCGTATTTATTTGGAAGCATACTTTTATGGGCGCTGGCTGTGACAAGTCCTGATACGTCGCCCTATACGTCCGTCTGTCGAGCTCTGTCGGGCTCTGTCTCGGCCTTATTTATGCACTAACATTAAGAATTATTAACTTTGATAACTTATTGCACTACGACACCGCCCTTGCCTTTGCCGCCATCCCGATTTCTTTTCATTTTGATTCCGTACATGTGCGGAAATTTTATGTGACACTCGAGAGATTTATGTCCGGGCTGCCCCCCTCGCCGAAATGAAAGGAAACCCAATGTGGCAGCAACTTGTGGGCGTGGCGCATTGTTGAGTTTAAAAAGTGCCATCGGAGAAATGCCAAACACGTGCGATGGACACGCCGCCGCCGCTGGCCACAGCCCGCTCCAAGATTCCATCCACTTGGCCATATTAATCATACGCACCGCTGGCCAAACAACGGTCATTCCTTTTGCTGGGCCCAAAGGGCAGTGCACGAAGGCGTTCGTTAATTAATTCCCGGCATTATTTGACATTTAATTCAAGTGTCAGAGCTCAGCGAGAATGGCCATGAAATGGAGCGAAATTAATTTCTAGATTTGTTTGTCTCGTCTCAAGCTGTCAGCGTGTCCCTTTGCTTTGACATTTATTTGCACGGCAAAACACCTTTGTACATGACTGCGAATGCTGTTTGCGAAGGAAGTTTACAAGGCTGCGAATTAAAGCCTTCAATTAGTTTCGCGTGCTGCTGGTTATTAATTAATCTCCCCGGAACAATCAATCTAAATCGCTTGTCAGCGAATGCCATAAATTAAATGGGTCGACGTCGTCCGCCGGCGGAACATTCTATTTTCATGTGGTCCTTCCCTTGCAAATGAAAACTTTCAAAAGGGATGTCCGTCCTCTTTTCAATTAAATACCAATTGACACTGACTGACGGCGCGGCCTGCTGTTCGAGTTAATTAATAAATAATTGTGTTTATGAAAATGCAGCCTAGGCTAGGTGATAATTATCATCAGCAGCTCGACGCAGATCGTTTGGCCTTCTATTTTTGGTGTTGTGGCCACGCATCACGCATACGCCGCGTGGACAAAACAATTTCTGTCACTGGCGGAGGCACAGGCGGAGGCGAACAATTTGGGCACGCCCCATTGTCAGTGGCGTAGTCCCCGGTTTTGATTGATGGTTGGTTATGTCGGTTTGGTCACCAGATCCTCTCCTCCTCCTCCTCCTTCAGTCTCCCACCCAAAAAAGGCAACTCCCAGCGACTGCTGCATATTGTTTCTCCCTCATTTTTTGGGGCCCTCTGGCTGCTGGTGGCTTCTGGTTTTGTTTTCTGGTTATTTGTCCGAAGGGTCATGAATTCGTGATGTGGTCGCCGGCCCAACAAATTGAAGTGGCCTTGTGCGCGTTCCCATCGAGGACGAGAGCTGGCCGCTGCTGCAGTTGCGGTTTCTGGAAAACTGGAACCCCTTGGAGCGGCGGTCGCTCAATAGAACCGAATAGCCCACTCTGGCTTGACGGATTCTATTTAGACATCTAGGTGATTACGGCGCCTTTGTGCGGACCCACTGATTGATAAGGTCGCCAGTGTCAAAGGGAGCAGCAGCAGACACGGCACAAAAAGTGGCCGCCTCGTTTTGTGTCCTGTATGTTGTGTGTGTGCCACATCAACAATAACACGAAACTCATTAATCATACGTATGCATAATGGCTCGTGTCGTACAAGCAAAGGATGGCTGGCCAAAGGGGCTGGGATTTGAGCCACTACTAGCCAAGACTAATGTAATGTGCCACAATATGTTACCAGCTGGGGAAGGGGGCAAAGTGGGGCAGTTTTGGCCAGGTCAAAGGTAGCTGCGGTCGTGCCCCGCCCCCTATAGCTCCCTGTTCCTCCTGTTCTGGCTAAACATAATCATGTGTCATTGTCGCTGTCACTGTTCCAACCTTACTGCGGTCTTCTAGCACTCAGGAAAATATTGTATTCACATTTTAAGACGTTTAAATAAAGTTTTTAGATAAGAGAAACTATTTAAGGCACTGTTTTTCCTTCATCCTTCATTGATTTCATAAGAATAAAAATATAAATGAACTAAGTTTGTTTCACAAATAAAACTATACACAATGATAAATAATTCTTTCCCCCCTTAAACCATTTAATGTCCTAGTTACTCTTCAGAATTTATGGTTTCTGGTTTAATTTCTAATATTATTAAACGTTTCCCACTTCTTCCAGTGCACCGCTCACCTTGGCTTCATTTTTGTACAAGCCCTCTGCCTCTGCCTCTGCTTACATTCAATTTATCCCCGCCCTATCGCCGGATGCCTAACAACCATATCGTGTTCCCATTCCACGCGTGTGCCATGGTCGGGATAATTAAAGGGGATGTCAGCTGCGGCCCCTCGGTCGGTCTACTTCATCAGGATCATCCAGTATCCAGCACCCAGCGTCCCGTGTGTCCTGCAAGCCGGCAGCAGAGCATTTAGCATTTTGCAGCGCACGGACCACCAATTACTTTCGGGTTAGAAAATTTAATTATACTCGTGGCGCACACCTTTCGGTAATACGGCGCATCAGTCAGTTGCTGGACCGGCGGCAACCAGTTTTGCCTGGCCGATTCTTTGGGCCGTGAGTTATGCGTTTTTAATTGCTGACCCCCAAATGAGCGGCTTGACCCGACAATTCATCTTCCAAAGGGTCTTCCTATCGGGGGACACGACTTCATTAAAAGTCGCTTAGCTTGAGTGGGAGGGCACTTTAAAACAGGTCCTGCACCTCCATCCACCTTGCAGCGCCATAAATTCACACTGCAACTACGGCATTTTTCAGTTTTGTGCATGTCACGCACACACACTGAGCGAAATCCGAACGAACATCCATCATTTTGGGACAGGGCGCAAGCCAAACATTGACATTGCAATGTCAATTTATTCAGACTGCCTGCCTTTCGCTCGGCGATAGAAATTTAAATGTTCAAATGGCAGGTTTAGCGCCACCATTTTGTTCTTTTTTCTTTCGATTCCGATTGCGATGCCGATTTCGATTTCGTTTGTTTGCGGTCTTTTGGGGATTTGCAGTGGGTATTTGTGTTTCGAAACGAATGCAAAGTACAAAAAAAAGCGGTGAAATAGAGCCAAACATGGCGAGTTAATCGTGCAGGAATGAAGAGGGTAAAATGTATATATATTGCCGGCGTTGGTATTACTCGGATTAGCTTCTGCTCGGGTGCCAATTTAAATTTTAAATATGCCAGGGATTTATAGTTTGGCCAGTGCATAGAGAGTTTATCATAAATTTAAGTTTAATTGAACCCAACTTAATATTCAATATTCTCTATGCGGTGTGTGCCTTGGCCTGGGGCTGGGCTCAATTATTCATCTGGCAGTTTATCTACCAAATAAACTCTGGCATCCTCCTGTGTCCGTACTTTTGTGTGGAGGAACTACAAAAACTATTAAGAGCTGCCTGGGAAAATGGCTAATAAAGCAAAATATTCTTGCATATATAACACATAAATAACTAAAGTGCCATGCGGCTTAAGGGTTTTTGAGCAGCTTCCCCTTTCCATATTTCCAGTCGCCCTAAGTAGGTGTTTAGTGGCTATTATCATCATCGGGCAAGAGAGTGTATTGTGTGTATTTTGAACTCTTTAGCATCAATATTTTATATGTAATATGCCAGCAGATTATGATTTATGACTCGGGCGCTGAAATGGCTCTCTGTGTGTTTCTGCTCACACCTTCTCCCCGGGGAGTGCGGCGAATCGCATTGTCTTGGCCCGCTTAGAATTCCATATTTCATGGCACGAGCAACGAGCTTCAATTCGCATTCAGTGCTGAAATTGCGTTTAAAAGTGTTTAAGTGGCGCTCGCGCTAAGTAACAAGTTGAAAAATTGCGCAGCTCGCTCGTAAATTTGCTCGGCAAAGTGAAAAGTAATAATATACAGGCATTATAAATGGCTGTGCGCGTCCTTGAAGCGCCTGTTGGCGGTGTAGCGCCTGATGCAAGTCAAGGGGAAGATACTTCCCTGGCGCCATCTATGGAGTATAAGCGCAGCGAAAAGCTTTTGAGATCCATGGGTATTGTCCGAAATAAGATAGGCGAATTCACCTCTGGAAAGAGGCGAATGCGAAATGTCGTCGGTGACCCGAAGGGAGCCGACAAAGGTAGGGAGAGTTCCCGCTTGTTTCGTGGCGTCTCCCCCTGTGCAATAGGATCAAGGCAGTCGAGCGGAGAAGTTCGTTTTGGTTCAGGAAACATTATTAAAAATAAAATAAAAGAACACGAACAGTAATATCCGCGAGTGAGAAATTTTCAAATCTTCTAATTTAATTTCGCGTGGCC
>VNJV01002346.1:0-107244 GCA_008042635.1 Drosophila nikananu
CCCCAGATAATTGACCCAACGAGGACAAATAAACCCGAATAAGAACAGAAATGGATTCAGCAGCCGCAGCAGCCGCCGCCAAGCGCGTTCAGATCGAGAAGGCCCACAACTTCATGAGGCAGTACCGTGATCCCGAGTCCAGGGAGCTCAAGAAGCTGTCGGCCAACCAGTTCATGGATGTGTGGGCCCACTACGACAAGGATGGTGAGTGGAGGTTGAATGGAAATAATTATGGTTTCTATATGAAAGGCCGCAGACAAAAGATACATTTAAATTGGAGTGGAAGTAGTTGCTTCTTAAAATATTAAAAGTGTCTTTAAATCAGAGCCTTTCTTTTGGCTTACCAAATACTCATTGTCTACTTTTGGCGACTGTCCAAGGGAGTCAGTTTAAGGCTATAATACTCATCCGAAAACATTGTAACTTGGCACTCAAGTCAGCATTTAAATAGTTCATCCTTTATATACTTTATTATAATATTATTACCAGAAACATGAATAAGTTAACACGTTCTCGTTTCACCCCAGGCAATGGCTACATTGAGGGCACCGAGCTGGACGGCTTTCTGCGAGAGTTCGTGTCGAGTGCCAATGCCACAGACATTAGCCCGGAGGTAAGACCCAAGTCCATATGGTATATGACCCTCTGCATCCTTAATCTTAACGCTCTCAACTCCCCCAAGGCTGTCACGGACACCATGCTCGAGGAGCTCAAGTCCTGCTTCATGGAGGCCTATGACGACAATCAGGATGGCAAAATCGATATCAGAGAGGTGGGTATTATGTAGATACCGATGTGTGTACAGGACCCATAAATTGACCGCACATTCAAACACAAATTTCGGTTTGATGGCGACCCCCGGTCCCCATGTCGTATGCGCAATGTGGTCTGTATGGCTTTTGTATTCGAAATGACATTTCCTTGAGACGGCGGCGCCACCGACTCCGTCTCCGTTTGCCTTTTTCAAATTGGTTTTTAAATGTCTCAGTCCCCCATTCCGGGGCCTCAATAAATTATTTGGCACTTTCCCTCTTCTTCGAGAGAAAAAAAAAATAAACTTTTCAGGCAAGGTCCCGCTGCCCAAGAAAAAGTTTTCCCTGCCTCCTTCCACATTAAATGAGTTTTTAATTGAAGTTGGCCCGGCAAACAGCAGCACCAGCAGCGGCACGGACTATTGAAAGGAGATTTCTCTGTTCGGTTTGAATGGCAGAAAGTAGAAATAATAATAAAGCCCACTTGGTGGGCGGCTCCACACAATGGACTTTTGATAAATGAGCACACCCGAAAAAAGAATAAACTTCTGCGCTGTAAAGTAAAAAGTTCAAGTAGCCGAGCCCCCCAAGGACGGCTGATTAAGGTTGCCTTGCGTACATTGCGTACATTCATAATTTATATGGAAGACATCGCTCATACGCCACGTTGAGCCATCGATTGAACTGACTTTGGGGTTGAATTTCGCTGTTTACCTGATAATCAGCCACAGCTGATGGCGCCTAACGGCTTGTCAACATGGGATTGGCCGCAGGATAAACTTTAATTGCAATTGTGCATTAATTACCAGATGCAAATTCACCAAAGAGCGAATTAAAAAGTTTCCCTGCCCACCCCTGTTTGCTGATTACATTAGTTTGCGGCAGGGGTAAATTGGGGGAAAAGGAGCCTCGATTCGACACTTAAATTATGCCCGAAAGTTTTAACGAATGGCTGAGACAAAACTTTTCCAGCTTTTCCCCTAATGAAAGTGCAGCAGCGGCGGCAGGCAAGGCCGCAACCAAGATTTCCTTGGCTTTCACTCGTTGCATTTGCACAAGTTTTAACCAGAAAACAGGACCCTTGTACACGCCTATTTATAACTTATTTCATTGTCAAGTCACGCATTACAAGAAAAGGTATTTTTCTGCCACCTTTCAACAACTATTTCTTGCAGCTGGCTCAACTTTTGCCCATGGAGGAGAATTTCCTTTTGCTCTTCCGCTTCGATAATCCACTGGAGTCGAGCGTTGAATTCATGAAGGTAGGTGTGACAATCAGGAATTTTTGGGGGGGGAATTCCTCAATTAATTTACAATCCCTTCTGCTTAATTGAATTTAAATTAGATCTGGCGTGAATACGACACTGACAACTCGGGTTACATTGAGGCGGATGAGCTGAAGAATTTCTTGCGCGATTTGCTCAAAGAGGCCAAAAAGATCAATGATGTGTCCGAGGACAAGCTTATTGAGTACACCGATACCATGGTAAGTTTAGTAGAGAATAAACGGAAGTATATGAAGTAAATAACTTATTAGAAGCAGTCCAAATTAAAGGATACTAATCATTATTGTAAATAATTTAAAATCACAGGAGATAGGTAGTTTACAAAATCAAATAAACTAAATCAAATTGCCCAGAGATCTTCCAAGGAAGCAAGTAAACTTTGATGCTTTTCTCAATCAATAATCAAGTGCTGTTTATATGCCATTGACACACAATAGTTTAAATAATTCAATTCCTCTGTTTACCTATCCGATAATGTATGCCCAACCACTCGTTGACTTCTCGCTTTCCAGCTCCAAGTATTCGATGCCAACAAGGACGGACGTTTGCAGCTGTCGGAAATGGCCAAGTAAGTGTCCTTGAGAAGCCCAGGCCCTACTGAGAGCAGCAAGCTAACTTATTTATTGCAGATTGCTTCCGGTTAAAGAGAACTTCCTTTGCCGTCAGGTGTTTAAGGTAAGTGCCAAGCGATATGACAACGACTTCCAGCCAAGCCAGAAAGCATCGTTCAATCGAGGAAATTGCCGCGACCAGATAGTATCGCTAAATAATATCGTGTACTTGGCGGCGCGCTTTTAAAACAAGAATTTGTACTTGTAGTTTAAGAACAGACTCGGCTTGCCATTGACAACCAAACACGTTTAGCACCTAGGTTAGCCTTGATTTTTCGTTCGTCACTCTAGCTGCAGCCTGGACTACCTAAACTAACTTAGCTTTTGCCACTAACTCAATCAAGCAATGCATTTCTATTTCATTTGTTTATTTTATTTACCTAGTTTTACTGTTTTTAAGCAATGTCTGTGCCGGTTTGGGAAAACTAATTTTAAGTATTTAAGGTAGGGATTTGAAAGGAAGTTTAGTTTTGAGCTATCAGATTTGTTTTGAAGATTTTTTAAATACTGTATATTGTTAGATCTTAAAAATTATTATATAGGGAGAAGAAATTAAGCTACATTTCAAAGGAAAACACTCTAAAAAGGATAAGAATCCCAAAAATCACACTTCATTCAAAGGTAACTTTCTAAATATATAAAGAGTCACTTCACAGATTCATTTTTATGCAGAAAAATCTGAGCAACTAAATCTGTTCAGTCTCTAAATGTTTCTTATGCCACAATTTACTTTGAATAGAATCCTCAACTGCTGTGCACCGTCTAAAAGCTTTTTATTTTCGCTTGACAAATCCAAAAATACAGAATTTCTAAAGTACAATGCCACTACTTTTTTGCCCTCTAAGGTTCTCCATAGATTTTCACAACAAATTCCCTGCAGAGCGAGTGCAACATTGGAATTGAAAAGTTGTGGCTATAAAAAATATATATAACCGAGAGAAGTATAAAAGGATTTCGACCCTCCCCCAAGCCAATTCTTGCTGCGTCACAACAAATAAAGCCGTGGCCAAAAGCCAGAAGTAGCTTTTCCGCCGAAAAGCAAAATATTGTCTGCAATCGTAAAAATAAACGATGCGAACGCGACAAAGCTCACCTGAAATGTCCAGGTGCTATCACTTTCACTAGCTTTTGGACAATTTTTCGCGAGAATAAAATGTGTAGCAGCTATCGGCATCAATTTCCGAAAACAAACGTTTTCCTTTTCTGCACTAAAGAAAAATGTTCACCAATATTCGCCATAAATTACCCGCTTTTGCCCATAAATGTTTTAATTTACATTTTTAGTCCCAGGTCTCTTAATGCAAGTTAATTTATTTGCCCAATTGCCCAATAATTTGAGTAACCTCTTCTTTCTCCCCGTGTAGCTGTTGTTCAAGCATCGACGGATTTGATGTGATTCGAATTGGGTTGTAAAAAAAAGAAGGAAATACGAAAACAGCAACCACTACATAAACAGAAGGTGGAAAGTCCCCAAATGGCTGGCCATTAAATACTTTAATATTAGTTTTTGCCTCAGACAGATCCCCCGGCAATTAGCAAAAAGAAAAGCCATGTGGTGTCGGGGAAAACAAACTTTTTGGGCCGCTTGGAGAACATCTGCCTCTCCGACAGCGGGGCGGGGACAGAAGGACATTTAAAATTCCCAGCGAATTTTAGCGAACTCATTTCGACTTGTCCAAAATGCTGATGATGCCAAATGCGGTTAACTGAGTCAAGCTCTCTCGCTTGGCCAGGAAGCTGTCGTTGCATTTGAGTCAGCCACCCAGGCTGCCACCGAGTGTCACGTAACTTGCCACAGGCCAAAACTTGACTGTGTATACATTTCGAGTGTGTCTTGCGTTCCCGCATTTTAAGCGTGTTCAGCAGCGGCATTTTTTGGCAAGACATCGTCTCCGCTCAGAACCCAAAACAACAAGAAATTCTTTTATTTACTCTGAGCCCCAGCTGTTGGCTAAAGTCTCTCTAGGAGAAAAAAAATAGAACTTTGGTCAATTTATGCAGGCCTGAGATTGATATAAATTGTGCAACATTAAGCTTAAATCTGGGGGAAAAAAGGTTTGCATAAAATATATATTAGGGGAGATTGAAATACGGCCATGTCCTATGAGAAATTTAAAGGTAAAAAGTATGATTATTTTTTAAAGAAAGCTAGAATTCTTGAAATTATAACTGATTTTTAATTACATGTCCAAAATTACATGTAAAATTGCCTTTCTTTCTGATTGAATACAGAAATGTGGCTTGAGAACCCTAAAATTAATCTTTAGTTGTTCTGTTAAGTTATAGCTGGTTCACAAATCACTTCAGACTTGCCAAGATATATAAACCAACATATTTTTTTATCAGCATTTCCTTCTAGTTACAAGCGTTCAACTGTACTCGTACCATATACTATATAATATGTACAACGTATTAGGGAAACGAATGAAATAAATGTTGCTCGTCTTGGCTTTGAAAACTCCCAAATTTGCTGAGCCAGCCCCTTACCTAATTTTTGCGAATCGCGTTTCGCACGCCTGGAGGCGAACTCTTTTTCCTCATGTTCGTCCTCGTGTTTGGATTTCCCTTTTGCTGTTTGCCACATGAACCACATTCCCAGCCACAGCCACGGCTACAGCCACATCCACATTTAGATCCCCACATGTGTACCGGAGTAGATGTGGAACAGCAAAGAAAAACCACCTCCGTTCTTGGCAATCAAGTGGGTTAGATCCACAGAAAACTGGGTCTGATGGGGGGTAATGTTGCTGCTGTTGCCATTGAGAGCTCTTATTGTTATTTGCTGCAAATGTACGTGCTCCAGTCGCATTGAGGCTCATTGCTCATTGGCAGCGCTTGTAGTCGGCAGTCGGTTGCCGGAAAATTCGATGGAAATTCGAGGGGATGTTTTCGGGGAAGAAAATCCTTTCCACATTGCAACGAACAGTGGTGAAGAAAATCAAAAGTGTTGCATTCAAACCGCACTCACTTTGTGTCGACTTGGCTGCCAATTGCAATTGGATTCGCAATGCACTAAATCACTTTGATCACCGGGATGGCTTTCGTTTTCACTGCCACGTTCACAGTTGCGTGTTAAACTAAATGAAAATTCGACAGATGTGACCACTCACCACAAATAACAACTTCTTGGTTGCTTAATTATACTATTTCCCAGGTAATTACAGTACTGGTTTTGTATATTTCTGTGCTCTAGTGGATTTAGAGCACCTGAAAAGTCATACCAGAGAGGGTGTCAATTTCACGATATATATTTGAAAGTATCATTGTACGTGCATATTTATTATTGGGCTTTGAATTATTAGTTAATTATGAAAATGCAGGATTATGAAACTTATACAAAATAAGATATAATTCCCTGAAGACGTCAGCATCTCTACTATCTCTGTTTTACTTTCAAATGAGATATTTTGTATTAAATTTGCTGCCTTTTCGGGGGCCCACACATGAGCAATGTTGAGATGTGGCCATGTGCACTCAGCGGGGCATCCGACAGCCATGTCCCGGCCATCCGTCGGGGCATCCAAGCGCAAGAGGGAGAGGCAGCCGCAGCAATGCACAGCGAACAATGCTCGTTTGGGGCTTGCATGCCGCACATTTGCTCATTGTTACAGCTCGCAGCACAAGCGACATTTTATTTGGGTTTTATTGATGCGCAGGATGCGGAGAAGTGGGTCCAGACGGAGGAGGTCAGGAGTCATGCATAACAATGTAACCAGCGATGGATTTTAATCGAAAACTCCCAGGTTGCCGTCCGTGATGTCCCTCTCGGTTCCGAGCCAGTGAGCCCTAATGCCGCAGGGGGACAAGCACCTGACCACCGCCGATATGCTTATACATATATCCTTATGCCGCGTAAGTCGGCCGTTATGAAGTGCCATAAAAAGCAGGCATCCGAAGCTCAGGCAGCCATAAAATAGGCGTTTCCAGCACATTTACCCAAGGTGCAGTTATTACTTTTATATAATTTCTTAGTACCGCAGAGCGGAGCGGATCGGAGCAGAGCCAGCCATAAAAGCCGAGGCATGCATCAGCATTTTGATAACCGCAGCGGGACGACGACGACGACGATGGCAGCGAAGATATATGCAGTATTTTGCAAGGAGCTTTTAGCCAGCACCTGCAGGACACCCATTTCCCCGTGAACTCTGACAGGAACTTCTGTCTCCGGGCGTCCAATTATGTGGCACACTGTATTGCTGGCTGGTGGCCAAAAGTGGCAGAAAGCGTTATGCTAATGCACATCACGTATTCGCCGCATGCACCGCAACGAGCAGTGACATAATGTGCTGCAACAGCAACAGGAACGAGTTGGGCAGCCAAAGTTGAATGGGAATGGTAATGGGCCTGGGAATATAGGTGTAGACGTGGACATTCAGGAATATACACAAGATAAATGGCAAGGGCAGATGGACGGACTAGGGGGAGGCTCTGGGTGAAATATTGAATAGAATACAATAGAAATTGATTACGACTGGACATAGAATTGTAATACCAAAAAGGAGTATACAGGTTTCTTAATATTTCATTTATAAAAATAACTAATTAAAGAAAGCAAACAAGAAGTATTTCAAGTAGTTTAGGAACCCAGTTGAATGGTTTAAATGTAATTCCAACATCCCCAGTTCCTCTTTAATTCCCCTGTAGCGAATAGGTTTTCAATTTCCCCACATTTTTATGTGTCGCAGAATCAACAAAAACAGGAAACAGCGTGAAGCTAAGTGAAAACGTGACCCTCCCTCGGCACAGACAATTTTTTCAGTTGAATTCTCTTATTTGTTCTTTAAGAAAACTTGCAATTAGTTAACAATTTTAGCGCGATTTAATAGCAAAGCTGAAAAAACTGCAAGCTGCGAGAATCTTTTGCTCTTTAATTGGTAATGCGTATGACTAGTTCGAGTTCAACTAAGCGTATACTTGATATTTCTCACTTTTAGTTTTTGCTGCATCCAGATCTTAGATCTCCTAGCTTACTAAAAACAATAACTAAAACTTAGCTTTAAACAAATATCTATTAATAAGCGAGTCAAGGCTGGTAAATAAAATGGAAATCCCAAGAATTTCCCAATGATTTGCCTGCTTTGATTGCCATTAAACGAACTGTTTATTTTTCTAACTTTCTATTTATATCTTTTTCGTTTCCCCCCGCCAACTACTCCTCTCTATGCCTAACCAACTCTACATCTGTATCTATATAACAAAATACTATATATCTTTGCATATTCTTCCTATAATCTTGTGCATTTTTATTTCAAAATCAACAACATAACGATAATCAAAAAAACAAATAACAAATCAAATTAAAAATTTACTGTGCACGTCGTGTAAAACATTTTGGGCTGCCCACCTATAACTTCCGACTTATCTCACAACCAAATGCAATTCGAACTCAACTCTGAAATAACCAAACAATTGCCGCAAATCAAAACTATTTGCCATATGCTGTATATACAAAAAATTTGCATATACACGTACATGCAACAAACAATCTGCAAACAATTGCACTGCCAAACAATTAAAACAAACAAACAAAAATATTTCGAAAACAAAACACAAACTACTTACATTCCTGCAAAAACCAAAAACCAATGAACTAATATAACTAACAAAAAAAATATATATATAAAAACCACACACTAAAAGGAGGGCATTGATGTAAGTATTTATTTTCCACCCAATCACCATGTATAAAAAAGGAGAAACAAAGAAAAGTGCCTCTCAAACTCAATCATTGGGGAAAAATAAAAATTATAGACACTGGTGGCCCATTAAAACTCTCAATAAAATTCTATCATTTCGTACGTTGGGTAATTCTTGTTTAAACAATCATTTTTTTTATTGAACACTCGAAGAATTTCTATCGATTATGGTTTCTCGTAGTGAGCATGCTTTCCCATCCTTTCCAGACAACAATAAAATAGACACAAAAACCACTTAAGTGCTTTGAATTGGCTTGGAATAGTCTTCTTGTTTATAGACAAAAAAAATATGCATGAATAGCATGGAAAATTTTCTTTCTTTCCCTTTTGAGTAAACATTATGCGAAATGCAGTGTGAATGAAACAGTTTTTCTTTCAAGAGAAAATCAAATTTGACAAATAGAAAGTGATGATATTTTAATGCAAATAAAATACATTCTGTTTTGCTGAGTGAACCATAAAACCTATCATTATAATTTAAGGAAAAATAATGTATGATCTTTCTTCTCTTCTAAATTTGTAGTTTACAAATTAGTTTGGCCTTTTAAGTTTTTTATTCCGCAAAACAAAACTATAACATTTCATTTGTACTCTTATCCGTAATTAATAAAAGCTTACTGCTTATTAGCGATAAGGAACCCAACTTTCGGGACGTAAAAGTTTGAGTAATTTGCAATCTACCCATATTTAGGGTCCTGCGTCTAGGACCTTTTCGGCCACAGGGCAATTCTCGCCAAGGGGAATGATAGCTACGAGCTACTAATTAGACTTTTGATGGCATTGGTCCACACACCCCCACTTTCCCACTTAACACAGCCCTTAGCCAAGTCCTGGCCCGAGTACGTGAACAGCTTTGGCCTTAACGATGTGAGGTTCACACAAATTACACGTTGATGTGGAATCCACCTCCTGCTCCTTGAGAACCTTTTGCATAATTTAGTCATTGAGTGAGCAGGATGGAATGTGTGCTGCAGGAGGCTGGATATACATACATATATTTTGTGGCACTGCCATATGGATAATGGCAGCCGCAGGCAGGCACGCCGCCGCCCCACCGACATTTCAAAGTGTTGAAGTGTAAAATAATTACTTCATTTTATCAATGTGTTTGGGGCGACGCTGCGGCAGCATCACGTTCGAGGCGCAATGCTTAAGTCGTAAGTAAGAGCCATTTGACAAAGAGCGCAAAAAAGGCATTCAGAAAATACCATCACATGTTCAAAATTCAATTTAAAGGGCTTTTCGCGTTCCAATTCTTATAATGCCCGGTTAAAATTCCTTTTTTTTCTTGTTGGGGATTTGAGGCGGAAAAGGGCTGCCACTTAATGGGTTTCTAATCCCGTTAAGAACGCACAAAGAATGCGCCAAATGCGTTTTCATGGCGCCAGTAAAACAAATGTTATCAGGACTTTCCCCAAGGATAACAAATAAACAAAAACTTCACTTCCACCTAGCAGCTTTTAGCTTGCTCCCTTGAGGCACTGCAGAAAAATGTGTTCTTACAATAGAAATTTAGCTTAATAAAAGAAAGAAAATATATATATTACTTTATAAAGCAATTTAGTTAATTGTTAACTGGGCAAACAAAGCAGAAAACAAGAATAACTATAAAATATTATATATTAGGGAATATAAGAGTAAAATAAAAATATTTCCACCTTGTTCTGGTATGCACATTTCCTCTCAGTGAGCCGCTGAAAACTTTGAACTTGAGGCGCCACCTTGGCCATGCTGCATAACCTCCAAAAACAAAAATTACAAGCCCGTGCTTGTGTGTGCATGCTTTTCGGGGCTTACATACATGAGAAAATAATGCCAGCAATTCGCTGCTGGGTGCAAATGGAATCGATAAATTTTGTGTTTCCCACAAACAAAAAAAAAAAGAAAACGTTTCCCAAGAGAGCGGGGTGGCGGCATGCCAAAGACAAATCTGCCGTACCTGGGCCATAATTCATATTAATTAGCGGATGTCAAAGGCATAGCACACACATATGTAATTGGCAGTGTGTTTCTTTCAGCTTAATTAGCCTTTAAGTATACTTCGTAAGCATAACAAATGGGTGTGAAAATGGAATGCCTTTTTTGTTTCCTGCCTCATAAACATACATATACATATACTAATTCCCCTCCAGCGGCATGGATATTCCTAAGCAAGATTTGTCGTTTGCCTTAATTTTCCCGAAAGAAAAAGCATGCTTTTATTACCATTTGCCAGCATTTTGCATGATGTCATGCGTGAAAGGCGCTTTGTATTTAACCAAAAAACTAATCTGAAATCGCACTTAAACACAATTAAAGTAGCTTAGATATATGATAGTTTATAGGGGAAAACGATAGCGACATTCGAGCAGAATCCTAGCACCTGAAAAGTGTGCTATGATTTATCCCACAACCTTGAGCCGCATTAAACATATGTTTACGTGTTAATACAAGATTTAGCATACTTTAAATAAAGATAAATCAAAATTGATATGGTTTTTAATTGTAGCTTAGCTTTAAAAATGAGCTAAGATCGTCAAAAGCAAGTTTTAAGAATCATTGATCTCATTTCTAAATAATTCTAAATAATTTCAAAGTATGCTCAGTCTATATTGTGAAAAATACTTATAAATAAACCTATGTGTGAAAAATGTATTTAAACAATATTAGTCATTAAAGTAGTAAGTAATTGTTAAACTCTTTCCACAGGGCGCCACAAAGCTGACCAAAGAAGATATAGAAAAAGTCTTCTCGCTCTACGATCGGGTAAGAAGAAGCTACTTGAAACGTATAAATAAAATACTTATGAATAACCCATCAATATTCCTGCAGGACAACAGTGGAACCATTGAGAACGAGGAGCTCAAAGGCTTCCTCAAGGATCTCTTGGAGTTGGTGAAGAAGGTAGGTCCTCGGCTTAAAATAAAAACATAAATATGTATTTATGTTATAAATAACTACCAATTAGGACGACTACGATGCCCAGGATCTGGCCGCTTTTGAGGAGACCATCATGCGAGGCGTGGGCACCGACAAGCATGGCAAGATTTCGCGCAAGGAGCTGACCATGATCCTGCTGACACTGGCCAAAATGTCGCCAGACGAGGAGGAGTAAGCCAGAGAGCTCTCGCGAGAATATATCCCAAAAAGAGAGATTTAAGGCGACTCTATTTTTGTCAACCAAAAAAAAAGAAAAAGAAAAGCGGGGTAAATCCGGGAGCGAGGCCATAGTCGGCATCGAGGCAATTGTTTACTTTAGAACTGCATCCAAATAGGGCAGCAATGATCAAGATTTTGGCTGAGGGACAGGATCCGGGTCCTGTGGGAGGGAGATCCAAACCGAAGCAAAACGAAGCTATTGGTAAAAATAAATATAACATAAATGTTTCAATCTTAAATAAATGTTTATCGTATGTTAAGCCTGTTGAGAGTATATATTTCCCCCAAGTCAAACCAAAACAAAGAGCAAATAACAAAGAAAACGAAAGCGGAGATTTATCCAATCAAACAAACAATTTGCAACACTGAATCGAGCCACTTAAAGTAAACAATTAGGAAATGATAACATCACGATCAGTACATCGATTTTATATTATTATATTACGAGTATATATATGTATTTATATTTTCTATGTGTATTTGCATAAAGTACTTTATTTAATTACCAATTAAAATACTTGAAATAAAAGTAGCTACATTTAAGGACACGGAAGAGTCGGTCGTCAAGCGTTATTTGCGATTATATAAGTATAAAGTACGCAGTATAAACACAAACGTATATGTATGTGGCTACAATCTGTAGATAATTGTTGTTAATAATTGTGAAAGTATCTTTTAACTCGGCCAACGTAACGCGAATCCCTTGCCAAGCCTCAATTTCTAACCGATTCTGGGCGGGGCACCACATATATAGTATACATGCTATATGTAAGCCCCACATGCCGCCAACATCAATCAATCAATCAAGGGCCACTTGCAGCCACAGCCTGAGGGGAGGACGCCACTAATGCATCGCCCACCTGAATGTGACACTGTCATGCAGGGGAAGGGACATGCCGCCGGAGGACGAGCACCGACACTCGTCCTTGTCGCCGCTTCGAGTGACGAGAATGGGAATGGAAAATTACGAGGCGCAGATTCCGAGCAGATGGCAAACATTTCCATTTGAGTTACCTGCTTAGGCCAATAATCGCAAACTAAATTTAAGCGAAAACTTCAAGTTAACCTACGAAGCCACGAACTATCTAATGTTTTTCAAGGTGCTATAGCTATATATATAAACATATGCCACTTGGTTGAACCCTCTCCCCCTTTAACTCTACTTTCCAAGGCTATTACTCTATTAATTTTTAAACCCGATCTAATAATATTAAGCTTTAAAGCCAATACAAGGAAATTGGTACAACCTTCAAACGGAATTCGCCCAGGGGTTCATTTTTAAAATTTCTATATGAAATAGGTTAAGCCGATCCGAATGGCACAACTCGTCCTATAGCCTTGAATAATACTAAATTGGATAAATACATATTTCAATCAGTTTTAAAAATGAAACCCGGCAGTTAACCGGATATGCAACCAAATGCCAACTTAACTTATACATTAACTAATTACGATACAACTCTATATGGTACTTATGCTAATCCTAAGATATTGTTCAGAAACCACATGCATGTAAAGCTTCGAAACGGACTTTCTCTATATACACACAAATATCGAATATCTATATGGATACATGTCTAAATACTATGAAAATACAACAGATATGTTTTAATAATGAATAAATACAATCTATGCAAACATCAAGGGGTCAGCACTCGTTCAACTTTTGTAACTTCAACTGGCGTTCGTATCGTTGGTTGCGTTTGTCTTGAAGCTCCAGGAGATCGTTCAGATGCTTCAGCACTTCGTTGGCAGTCAACACATGCTCGGTCATCATAGGAGACATGGATGAAAAATCCCCCGAGAATTCATCCAACTCCACTTCTAGGTTGACGAGTGTGTTGACCTTGTCCATGAATTGTTTGATGCGTTGGCAGTAGCTTAAGGGGGATTTATAAGGAATTATGTAACTTAAACCTTAAGGAATCATTAATCAAAGCATCTTCTCACCACTTGGCC
Source organism: Drosophila nikananu (assembly GCA_008042635.1). Classification (NCBI taxonomy): domain Eukaryota; kingdom Metazoa; phylum Arthropoda; class Insecta; order Diptera; family Drosophilidae; genus Drosophila; species Drosophila nikananu. Next base: position 13,443 of record VNJV01002346.1, read on the forward strand.
TGTTCATTCCTGTGGCTAACAATTAGACGCCAGGCCATGCAGTTTTCCAAGTGCCACGAACGGTTGGAAATCCTTAGAGATTCTGTCCCGGGAGGTATCCATTCTATGATATCCGCACATTGGCTGGGCGGTAGGTGCACTTCTTCTAAAAGACAGCTATGCCAGACAACCCGCTGCTCCTCCTCCTCCTTTTCTAAGTTTCCATTATTGTTGGTCACCAAGGCATTCAACTGCAACGACACAAGGCGCTGCTGGCTGGCCTGGGAGGCCCTGACAGTTGGCTTTCTTCCGAAATGTCTTTCCAAGAAGGCTGTCGCTTGCTTGAAATAATCTTTGCCTGCTGGTTCATTTATCATACTGAGATCCATCTGTCCACCACGAATAGTAAACCAGGAGGGATTCGTGTAGAAAGAGCGAGCGGTGGCATCTGCATAGTTAATGTGAGTCTCGCTAAGGGATTTAAAGATAACTAAATCATTGTTTTGTTTTGGAAATTCAAGTAAATTGTGACCATTTTTACATTAATAAACTCAAAGTCAAATATTTCCATCTATTCTGTGCGACAATTACAATTTTATTGAAGTCAAAGCCTTACCGAAACAGAGTATAAAAGAGCGATCGCATAAAAAACGCTTGGAAGCTGAGGGACATTCTCTACTCACCCGCTGCCAATGCTGACCACCAATTTGGTAATATACCTGCAGCAGGTCGTGGAAATTTGAGTGCTATGCATACGGGCAATTTTACAGGAAATATCGAGAAACTGACAAAAACAGTGACAAGAATCAAATAGCGACGCAACTTTCGGGGGCTACTGAGTGTGTATAGTGAGACTAAGCGTTCTGCAAGGCCTTAATGGCCTTTACATCCAACTTCTGCTGATAGTCCAATCTCTGGAGGATCGTGGGATGAGTGTGATGCCACACGGCGTAGCATTTGTCGAACACAGGGAAGCTCATGTGATCCGCATAAATCTTGACAAGCGCCATCCGCAGCTGCATGGAGTAGCCCATGCGGTGGGCAAAGCGGTCGGCAGCGTACTCAAAGCGCCGCAGATTCCACAGCATCAGAACATTGGCCAGAGTGAGGTACGGCGTGAGGGCGAACCTCAGGACAATGATGAAGCCCACTATTATGGGACAGAGTCCGGCCTTAAATCCCACCGCCATGTACAGTTGCGGGCAATGAAAGAACAATCCAAAAAGGATCATGGTAATAAGGAAGTGCACTTTCATGATGATCGTGGCCTTGTAGAAGTGGCCGTGCTTCCAATGGCCCAGCTCGTGGCACACCACACCCGCCACCTGGACGTTGGTCAGTCCTCGACCTACATCATAGGGAGCCAATTCACTAGGGTCCTTTCCTTTGTTCAGCAGCAGGGTGTCAAAGATCACGATCCTCTTGAGGCAGCAACTCCCGTAGAAGTATGCATTGCTGTACTGCATAGACCTGGTCCTGATGATGAACACTCGTTTCATGGGAAAGCCAACCCAATCGCAGACGCGCTTCACCTCCTCGTAAAGAGGGGTGCCCCCCGGCAGGACTACTTGCCTGCCGATGCACGGAATGCAGCAGTAGGGCAGGAAGAAGACCAGCAGCAGGGTGAACACGGCCCAGAAGAGCCAGAACCAGAGGAAGAAGAAGTATCCAATTAACTTGACGCTAAAAACAATGAACGCCGTCACAGGAAGGAGAATGAACTGGCTTAGGACAATGGCCAGAATGCCCACGAGTAGGTAGAGGTACCACGGAAATCTTCCAGCTAGGCCATAGCGCAACTCCAGGAGACACTTGTCATAGAGGAGCACGGGAAGGAACCGCAGGCAGATGTAGATGGTCAGGTAGAAGACGAAGACCAGGCTCACCCAGATCTCTTTGGCGGTGACTGGTTTCAGCGTCATGGCGGCCAGGCCCCAGAGGAAGGGATAGAAGCCCAGGCACAGCTCGAGCAGTGTGATGATCAAATCAATAAAGTGCTTCCAGATGAGCAGCTCCGTTTTGTGCAACTCGTAAATGCGGGCCCGGTAATATATCTCCGCCGGAATAATGCCCCGCAGCTCCTCCGGCACCATGACCGTGTTCATACACACCAGTTGCTGCAATCAGAGGGGGAGAGAGAGAAATTCCAGCGATCAGTCCAGTGAGTGTCCGCCCCGCTTACCTGTCTCTTGGTAATAATCATCTCCCAGGCGCGATCAACCACCACGATCAGACACAGGATGATTAGTATAATCAGAGGGTTTACCTTCGGCCACGTGTCGTAGAATGCCATCAAAACTGAGCATGTTCCCCCTCAAACAATAGCAGTCAGTAGTATTCAAAGAATATATCTTTTATAGCCCATACAGAAACTTTTCGGCCAGAGCCTACCATGTTCGAAAAAGGTGAGATGGGAGTCAAACTATTCACTAACTTTGAAGGCTATTCAGCCGATCCAGGCGCTCCAACATGGTGGGATGGGTGTGATGCCACTGGGAGTAACAGCGGTCCGACACGGGGAACGCCAGGTTATCTGCATACAGCTTCAGCAAAGCCAGGCGCAGATCCGCGGCATATCCCATCCGGAAGGCATACCTATCCGCTTGGTACTCGAAGCCGCGGGTCATGCTCAGCATACCGAAGTTGATCAGCGTCATGTAGGGCGTCAGAACGAAACCGAAAATGATTAAGAGTCCCACGATGCTGGGCTGCAAGCCCTGTTCGAATCCCACCGCCTGGTAAATGGGTCCGTGGGGAAAGACGAAGGCAAACAAGGATATGGTGAGTGCCAGGTGCAGCTGGAACGTTATGAGGGCCTTATAGAAGTGACCGTTTTTCCAATGACCCAGTTCGTGGGCCACTACAGCGGTAACCTGGGCGTCCGTCAGCCCCTTGCCCACCTCCTCCGGCTCCAGATTGAATACGTCTCTTTGGCCTCGGTTCAGCAGCAGGGTATCGAAGATCACGATCCTCTTGAGGCAACAGCTGCCGTAAAAGAAGGCATTACTGCCGGCATTCGGATCGTGGACTCGGATGATGTGAACCTGACGCATAGGAAAGCCGGCCCGGCGTGTGAGCCCCTCGAGTGAAGAGCGCAGGGCTCCACTTTCCAGCGGCATACGCCTGCCCATGAACGGATCGATGAAAATCGGTATCAGCAGGATTAACGTGACTGTAATGACTACCATTTCGCAGTACAGAGCCAACGGGGCGAAGGGGCCCAAGCCGATAAACGTGAAGACCAGCACCACTACCATAATAATGGTGGCAATCAGTCCCAGGATAAGTTCGAACATGAATTGGCAGATTCTTATGAGGCACGGTGGCTGTGCCCTCTGCTGCAATTTCCTTATACACATCTTCTCGTACAACACGGCTGGGAGGCTCTTTAGCCAGAGGTAGAAGCTCAGCATCACCACAAAGATCACGGAGACGCAGGCCTCGTGCTTCATCCATTCGCCCAGGGCACACTTTGCTGCCAGACCCCACAGCCAGGCGTAGAAGCCAAAGTATAGCTCCAGCACACCCAACAGGACCACAGCAATCAGGGCGTTAACAATCGTGAGCCAGGCCTTGTGGATCTTGTAGATACGCATCCGGTCATAGAGCTCCTGCGGCAAAAACGGTTGGATCGCGTTTGGAACTGTATCCACTTTGTAGGCGACATGAATCTGCGGCAGAAAGAGAGACGGGTATTTAAACTGCCAGGCCGTCGGATCGGCTTACCTCGCGAAGCAGCAGATACACGGCCCAGAAATTGTCCAGCACCAAAACAGCTATCATAAGGTAGAGCAATATTAAAGGATCGTCCCAGAAGTATGCAGCCATTTTCGGTTCCTCTGCCTATCACTTATCATACAATACATACTTTTGTATAATTTTGAAAGCCAACCAGAACCTAACAAGATTCTGATTGATGGATTCCAAACTACCTGTTAGTATGTTTTAAAGGCATCGATTTCCTTAAACTTAAAAATGTTGTTGATGTCGAAGCCATCCTTAGTCGCTTATTTTCTTGAATGACTGTGGATAACCGGCTTACAACTCTGGAATACTTTTTTTTTTTTTGTTTTGAGAGTGAAGTCCCCCACTTTATTTTTTTTAAGTAAAATAAAAGGGAACAGTGTAAACTTTGGTCTCGATGGTGATGTAAGCGTCCCTAATTCAATTTCTTGCTTTCGTCAAGCTCTTTTAATCGATTCAGCCGCTGGAGCAGAGTGGGATGCGAGTGGTTCCAGGTGGAATACAGCCAGTCGTAGACGGGAAAGCCCAAGTTGTCCACGTTCAGCTTGATGAGTGCCTGGCCCAACTGATCCGCGAAGCCAAGCTTGAAGGCAAACTCATCGGCCTGGTATTCAAACCGACGCGACAAGATCGTCAGGGCAAAGTTCATGATTGCATTGTAGGGGGCAAGAACGTATGTGAAAACGATCTGCAAGCCCACCAGGATGGGGCGAGTGCCGGGCGCGAATCCAACGGCCACGTAGAACGGCGGATACTTGAAGACATAGCCGAAGACGAGGAACATCAGGAACAAGTGCACCTGCATGATGATTATGTTTTTGGTCACATGACCAAGTTTCCAGTGGCCCAGCTCGTGTCCCAACACGGCCAGCACCTCCTCGTCCGTGCATCCTTTGCCCTTCTCATCCTCGGAGAGCTCAGAGTCGTCGGGTTTGCCCTTGTTGAGCAGGAGTGTGTCGAAGAGCACGATCCTCTTGGAGTTCCAGAGTCCGTAGAAGTAGGCGTTGCTGTGTGATGAGCGCTTCGATCCCTCCACCACAAAGAGCTTGGTAAGCGGGAACTTGAGCGAGGCGGCCAGATCCTCAATGGACTGCCTCAAGGGGCCCTTCTCCAGCGGCGTGTACTTGTCGAACAGGGGAGCAATGAAAATCGGATACAAAGTGAGAAGGATAAGCGAGATAATGCCGGTGAATATCCAGAGCCAGATAAAGAAGTTGTCGCCACCGCGCTGCACAATAAAAATGATTGCGGCCGTGATGGGAATCATCAGGACCTGGGTGACAAGGAAGCCCTTTAGCTGATCCCAGGCAAAGAAGCGCGCCGTCTGCTTGTTGAAGCCGTGCGTCTCCTCCAGCACAAAGGTTTTGTAGATCTTAAACGGAAGACCCTTGAACGTGCTCAGCACGTTCGAGATCAGCACGAAAACGCAGCTTACAACGATCTCGTTGCTGGAATCCCAATTCAAATGCTCCACCACCTCCACTGACAGGTGCCAGATCAAGGCAATCAGTCCAATGTACAGTTCCATGCAAAACAGGCCCACGTCCATGACCGCCGCCTTAAAGATCCCAAAGTTCTCCTGATCCAAACCATATCTGCGCGCCTTGTGGAACGTCTCTTCGCCCATGTGCGACGTCAGCTCCGCCGGCACCTTCAGTGCAGTGCGATAGACTTTCACCTGCCGACAGAGCGGGAGAGCAGAGAGAGGGGAAAGAACGCCAATAAATTAAATGCCAATTAACGTTTGCGAACTCTAAATTTATCATTTCGCTCTGATAAAGTGCTCGCCACCTACCTACATATCTCCGTCTCGCTCGCACATTGCCGGCACACGACGCAGACAGTTCTAAAAACTCACCTGTCGTAGCGATATGTAGCATTCCAGCGCATTCTCAATTATAACCAAGGCCAAAATGCTATACAGCATCGTTTCTGCGTCCAACTCAGACATATTTAAACTTTATTTCATTAAAACAAATAAAATGGAAATTTTACTAATGACGGATGCTAGCAGTTAGAGTTGGAGAAACATCGATAAATTGTATCATGGGGCTGCCATACTGAAAATAATAACATTTTCTATCGATATCAATGTTTTTAAAAAGGGTCATACTTGTTATTTAATTTCAAAATAAAAATGTTATTTTTAAGGCGATTTTACAGCAATTCCCAACGCATTGCGCACATTGCAAAGTCTCACAAGCCGGGTGACTCTTTAAGCTTGCAGGTAGGCTTCATAAGTCAGTAGATTCCGATTGGTTTTTTAAATGGAAGGGAACTGTTGTAAACAAGGGTTGGATCCAGAACGTGCGCCGGCTAAAGAACAACACATTTCTGGATATAAGCGATGGGTCCACGAGCAGTAGGTTCCAGGTGGTGGTGGCGAGGACTCCGGAGAACCAGCATCTGGCGCCGGGCAGCGTCATCTCGGCGGCTGGTCAAATCCAAGTGGCCCCAAATGGGAGCTTTGAGTTGCACGCCGATCGTGTGGAAATGTTGGGTAACAATGATTTATATTTCTGTAAAAAGCACAAGCCTTTATTGATTATTTTCCTCAGCCGACGGACACCTTCAGGAGGGCTATCCCTTTAGCCCCAAACAGAAGCATCCACCGGAGTACGTCCGCGAGCATCTGCATCTCAGATCCCGCGTCGGTTATATTGCCGCCCAGTTGAGGGTAAGGCACAAGGCTCAGAAAGCCATTCATGATTACATGGACGAGTTGGATTTCGTGCAAATTAACACCCCGCTGCTAACCACCAATGATTGCGAGGGAGCGGGTGAGGTTTTCCGTGTTCAGCCCGACTCCACAGCTCTGCTCAAGCAGATGGAAAGACCAAATGTGCCGGCGGAGCAAAGTTATTTCGATGACAAGGTCTTTCTTAGTGTCTCCGGGCAGCTGCACCTGGAGGCCATGTCCTATGGCCTGGGTAACACATACACGTTTGGGCCTGCCTTTCGAGCAGAGAATTCCAAGTCTCCATTGCATTTAGCGGAATTCTACATGTTTGAAGCGGAACTAGCCCATTTGGAGGAGCTAGAAAAACTGGCGCGGTTCATTGAGCAGATGATAAAGTCCATAACGAATAGATTACTGGAAACGAGCTCAGAGGATCTCCATTTTTGTCAACGTAGTGCCAACTCCACCGTAGATCTAGCTTGGCTGCAAGTTCCATGGCTAATAATGAGCTACGACGAAGCTCTTAACATGCTGCAAGACAATAAAGATAGCCTAAAGACTCCCATTAGCCTGACTGAGGGTTTTTCCAAGGACCAAGAACTGTTTCTTGTGTCCCACTGTGGTGCTCCCGTTTTCGTCGTGGATTGGCCCACGCAGCAGAAGCCCTTCTACATGAAAGCCTCCCGCTCAAACCCCAACGTGGTTCACGCTCTGGATCTCCTGATGCCGGCAGTTGGCGAGCTATGTGGCGGAAGCCTGCGTGAAAGCGATGCCGAGATTTTGAGATCTCATCCGCAGCTGCCAAGGAACTTATCTTGGTATGTGGACCTGCGAAAGTACGGAGGAATTCCAACCGGGGGGTTTGGCCTGGGCTTCGAGCGTTATCTACAGCTGGTCACTGGCGTCAAGAACATCCGGGACGTAATACCCTTTCCCAGATATCCGCACAGCTGCAAGATGTAAGTTGTTAAAGGTTGCAAAAAAGTCGCTTTTATTATTAAAAAAATAATAAATTTGAAATAAATGTGTTTCCCTAGAGCAGTGGTCAGTAAACATATTGTAAAGGTGGGGAAGTTTTCACAGTGCATGCAAGAAAAATACAGTGCCTGTATAATTTGTTCCCAGGGCCTTGCCGACCATTGCTCAAGAGGATGTCTAGTCTTGTGTACTTTTATGAAATCTGTAGTAGTAGGATTTTCGATATTTGTTGTTTTTCTACGAACTTAACTATGGCCAAACTAAATGAGAAACCTTTACAGCTGACCAAGCATGGGTTTTCGACCGGGCCAAGCCTCCTTGGCGTATTTCTTTTTCTGCGGACACAGGGCATCGCCTTCGCCACTGGAGTCGTGCGGATCCTCCACATAGCGCCTCACTGAAAGGGACAGCAGATATTAGGTAAATCATGCCAAGACTTTCGATCCTAAATTACTTACCATTTGCATTGGCCACGGCCAACTTCTGGGCCAGCGAAGAGGTCGGCTCTAGCGCCTCATCGAAGACGGGTAACACCTCGGGCGCAGGATTTGGCAGCAGCAGACCCAACTTGGAGCCAATACTCAGCGGTGAAATGGGCTCCAGGTCACCCTTTCCATGTGCCTCAGCCGGAATGCCTTGGTACAACGAGTTGGTGGGCGAGTGAGGAACCGCATGGGGTGGGGGCATTTCCCTGGGTTGCTGGTGCTTCATATCCGCCAGACTCTGCTGGAACAGCTGGTGCACGTGGGCGGCATTGGCACTCGCCAGGCTGCTGCCCGAATGGATGCCCATGTGGTTGACATCGAAACGAGCCCGCTTGGCCGGCACCACAGTCGTCTGCACAAGATTCCTGAAGCGTCCTACATTGGGATCCACATCCTCCGGATTGATGATGATCTCCTCGTCGTTAAACGTTACATTTCGGCTGCGACGACCCTGTTTGAGGGCGTTTTGTTTGCGCATGTTGGTGTCGTCGTCAATTCCCAGCATTGAGATGCGCCGGTTGTGAGCTGTATTGTACTCGGTGAGATTCTAAAGCGATTAAGTAGTCAGTTAGTTGATAAAGCACTGCTCGTGTTAAAAGTAATATTTGACTAAATCTAAAAGAACTCGGACTATCTGAAGTCTACTAGATATGTATCTTTTAAACAATCTTAGTTATAGATACATTCCACTTACATCGAGTTCGGTCTGGCTCTCGGGCAAGCCCAGCAGAGCTCCGTCGCTGGTCTCGCTGAGCGGTAGGTCCTCCATAATGTTGCTATGGTGCCCCGAGGGCCGCTCCCTGAGTATATAATTCCTGGTGGAGGCTCCGAAGTGGAAGGTGCTGTTGATTTGCAGCTGCGTGGGCTTGTGGGCCTCCAGCCGCAACGTGCCAATAAAGGTGCCATGAGCTGAAGAAGACAATGAACGGGGTTAATCCTTTAGAATTCAACTCCCTTAGCCACTACATACTGGATCCCAGATCTACGAGGTAGGCTATATTTAGGTGCTTGTGGTAAACGAAGGCCGCATGAACGCGCGAACAGGAGGCGTGGTCTATGCAGAAGTCGTTCATTTGGCTGTTCCGTCCGAATAGATAGCATCTTTTCTCATCCACCATCAGTTTTTGGACTAATTTCTCATCTTTCAGCACATCCAAGTGCAGACCAGTAGGCGGTTTGCCGGCCCTAAAATAGAGTAACCATTGCTGAGTGTGTTGACAGAAAATGTAGCTTTGTGGGTGACCCACCAACTGGGTATGTCGTAGCTGTTGGCCATGCGATAAATTAGGATTAACCGGCGCGTATGAAATGTTAAAACTAAATTTGTTTATTTTAATGGAAATCCTAGAACCAGTGTGTACACAAATTGAAAAAATTCCCAGGGCTGGCAGTGTCTGCACCCAAGGTTTGTAACTTTGCTAATTTTTTTTTCTTCCGAGCCATTTTTTAATTTATTGAACTGTATGTTAAATAAGTAAAATCGAATATAATAAATTGTATTTAAATTTTTTCGTACATGTTTATTAATTACTATTGTAAATTAGGATAATTGCATTCCCTATAAGTTTGTACGTTTTTTTTTCCTACCTATGGTCACATTGTTGAGTCATTTTTGAAGGCCGCGCCACAGTCACACTGGGCGGACACAACGGAAAAACAACAAAGCGAACGGAACGAAAACAGAAATAACGAACGGCTGACAATTCTATAAATAATTCCGGCAAACCACTAGTTTTAATCCAATTAATTAGTCAAATGCTGACACATCCGCTGTTTATATAAATGAAAGTAGTGTGTGAAAGGCTCTTCTCCGTCGTCATTGGATGCTGTCACGTCGAAAACCAGTTTTGAATGCCCGTGAACTCATCTTTTTTGGTGTGCCTTGTGATCGGGAGCATTAATCATAGATAATTAGCCATTGCGAAAATGGCTACAACGGCTGTGATTGCAGATCTGTGCATCTTCCTTCTGACTTGGAATGTGGGCACCCACTCTCCACGGGATCAGCAACTGAGTTCGCTGCTGGCGCTAAATGGAACGACCAGCTGCCCGGAAAACCAGCTTCCCGACATCTACGTGATTGGAATGCAGGAGGTGAGCACCAAGCAGGTGCTGAATATTTTCCAGGATGATCCGTGGGTGCTGAAGATCGCTGGCGCCCTGCAGGACCACCAGTTCGTCAAGGTAGAGGCCAAACAGCTGCAGGGCATTCTCATTACGATGTTTGCCCACCACAAGCACGTTCCGCACATGAAAAACATTGAGACAGAAGCCACCCGCACGGGACTGGGCGGTTTGTGGGGCAACAAGGGAGCAGTGAGCATTCGGTTATCGCTGTACGGCACTGGAGCCGTCTTTGTTTGCTCTCATTTGGCGGCCCACGATGACAAGCTGAAGGAGCGCATCGAGGACTATCACCAGATAGTGGACAATCACAAGTACCACGCCCAGGGATATCCACGGATCTTCGATCACGATTTTGTCTTCTGGTTTGGCGATCTCAATTTCCGGCTCTCTGGTGACATGTCGGCGTGGGATGTGCGCACGGATGTGGAGAACATGCGGTACGCTGATCTGCTCAAGCTTGACCAGCTGAATTTGCTAAGGGAAAAGGGCAACGCCTTCAGCCTACTGGAGGAGCAGCAGCCCAACTTTGCGCCCACTTTTAAGGTTATTATCTGCAGAAATAAAGGGACTCGATTCCCCTTGTCTAAAGTACTCTTTAATATCATTAATTTCAGTTTGTCGAGGGCACCAATGACTACGACTTGAAGCGACGACCGGCCTGGTGCGATAGGATCCTGCATCGCGTGCAGAGCAACGTTTATCCGGGCGTTACCCTGAGCGCCACCCAGCTTTCTTATCAGTCCCACGCGGACTACACGCTCTCTGACCACCGACCTGTATCGGCAACGTTTAACTACAAGGTTGAGACGGTAAATCAGACCTACACCGACGAGGAACTGCACGATATGACCCATGGAGGCGCTTCCCTGGCCACCGCTGCTCCCAGTGTTAGTTTAACATTTGCTTTTATTGTGCTTGTAGTGCCGTATTTTCAACTTTGATTTCGCTTTTTTGTAGTTTTATAACGCTGAGCTAGAGCAGTGGTAGAGCCGCCCTCGTGACGTCACTTAATTGTAAAATAGTAATTGAATTCTATTCCAATGCATGTAGAGTAAATATAAGAAACTTCCTGGCTGAAGGAGTTAGGCGACACGTAAATAATATCAAGTACAATGTGATGGAATCTCAGCTAATGAAGCAATTAAGAAAAGCAATTCTCAAGTGATCCAAGTATCTTATCAGTACCTCCATATATAAATATGATTATATATATTCTCTGTCAATTAAGAAGAGATTCTTTTAAAATTATATTAGACAAATGTATTTTTTGAGATTTTAAAATAAACCTGTTGATCGAATAATTAAATTATTAGATTCTTGAACCAAAGTGTGACTCATTTTTAATTTACGATTTAAGGGGGTTCCCAAAACGGGTCTCATTTACTGATTGTTTTTTAGCAAAGGGGAGAGATAATTCGTTGAATTGTTCGATATGAAAAAAAAAATAAAAATAATGTCAACTCGAGACATTCAACGGAAAACTAAAACAAAGAAACCAGAGATTAAGCGTTGATGTTTTTCTTATTTACGAGCTTTAAACTTTAATAATGACTATAACGAATTCCTAGAACACCCGCAGTACAAATAAAAAACAACAGATAAGAATATTCATTCACAATTATTGTTGGATTTATTCAACAATGCTTTCGATTTTGATTAGCATTGTCTTTGCTTTATTAGCTAGGGGTTTTCTCTTGGGTTTTGAACAGTTCTTTATACATTCGCCGGGGGCAAAGGTAAATTAAAATTTGTTTTATTTGTATAAGTATATAAGCCACCTTTAAATTATAGGATTAAAGCGTTTTGCCTTAACTTAGAGCAAACATCGTACGTAAGAGTCTAAACTAAGAATGGTAAGATAGGTTCTCTTTTGCACAAAAAGGTAGGATCATAAATATATATATATATAGTATGTGTATTTTTGGATGAAGCGTTTCCTAGTACTGTGGTTGGTGTGTGTGTGTGTGAGGGATAAATGCTAAAAGTACAAACTATTGTAAAATTGCCTCCTCAATTCCTTTTATTCTTTCAGATGTTGGGATCAGGATTTTTTTTCGACATGGCACAAAAATACAAAACAAGAAACGAACTGAATTTACACAAAATCAACTATAAATATTTTTGCAATATCTGATGGTTATCATAAATAGGGTATAAATTGTCCCTTTTGAAGTGTTGTCTGCTGTTGTCTTTTTACTTATTTCACTAACGGACGTTTTGTTCTTATTATTTGTTTTTTGAATTTTCTTTGCTTAAATACAAAAGCAATTTACCTTTTGTTTCACAGTGTTCCTTGTTGTTTTTTCCTTCAAACCATACCGAGAGTGGTCCAAGTATTGTGTTGTCGTTGAATATAACGATTGCATAAGCGACACCGGAACCACAAAAACCACGCGACCACGAACATACATAGTTGTTATCTAACTAGTTACATAGATAAGTGAGTGTGTGTTTGTAAGTATAATCTCCAGTCAGGTTTTGGTTAATTTCGATTTCTATTGAAGAACACATTTGTCTTTGCCGCCGCTAATGTCGACCTGCTCCAGTTCCCTTGCTATCTCGTGATCGTCCTCGATCCTGAAAGTAAGATTTAGTTAGATGGGATGGCAAAAAACGTCGTTCGTGGAAATGCCTTACGCTATCTCCTGGTTGTGCAGATGCTGTACCAACTGGTCCCGCTTGTCGACAATCGTCATTAGCTCCTCAAGTAGCAGCCGCTCCTTCTCGCGCTGCACCTCCGTCTTGCGCCAGTCCTCTACGGATTGCGCAGCCCGCAGCTCCTGATTCAGCATCGTGTGCTTTCGCTCCAGGTCTTTCTCTTGCTCGCTGCGAAAACCGGAAACCAGATAAGACACCACGCTGATAGTAAATATAAGAAAATAAGAGAACTTACAGAATATTCAGCTGCATTTGCCGGCGGAGGAGTGCGTTCTTTTTGTTGACCAGCGTGAACCACTGCGATAGGAGTTGCTCCTCCGTCTCCTCGGTCTCTGTGAATGGGTTTATTAATCACTTGTTAATATTTTATGGCAGTGACTGGGATTCTGTTTGATTCTGTGAATTACTAAGCTTAATTTAAATAGTGTTTAGCTTATAGTCTACGAAGGCTGCGTCCTTTGGCGGTTTCAAAAGCTGCCGCACAGTGTGGACTCTGTGCGATTAGTGAGCATTATTCTGGGACAGTTAGAACCAAGTTCAGGAACAGAGTTAGACACACACAGAATTTGGAACGGCTGACCGGCCAAGATATTAACAAGCAAACACAGACATTAAATAGAACAAACAAACGGCACGAGGAATGAGAGCGAGTGGATGCGGTTGAGCGGGCGGACAGGCAGGCAGGCAGGCGGGCGGGCGGTCGGTCTGTTGATCTAGCAGCCTCAAACGGTGAGGCGTGGCAGTGCTCGGCAAAAGCGATTGGGTAGAGTAGCTCAATGAATCAAGCATGAGGGGATGGGCCGCACTTTACCACCATGAGCTGGACTGTGACATAAACGGGAGGAGCGCCGCCGATCCTGCCGGTGATGGCGTCGCCGGTGGCGATCCTGCTGCCGCCGCTGGGAGGCCGCTTGACCGGTGGCCGTCAATGCCAGGACATCGTCATCGTCGCTGCACACGGCCAGGTTATCACAGGAGGACTGCTGCGAGGAGACCGCCGACGGGGAACTATCTAGCATGTGGGTATAGGGCACAACATGATGCACATGATGCGGGCGCAGATGAGCGATGGGCGTGGTCATGTTCGATGGATGGCCCTTGTTGTTCACATTCACAAAACACGAATGGGAGCGGGGTCGAGGTCGCGGGCGGTGGCGAGGGCGCAGTCGCGCCGTGTGCAATTCATCACCAGAGTTGCAGACACTGTCGCTGGACGTGGCCTCGTCATCGTCGTCATCTTCGTCCTCGCTGCAAGCCCCGCTGCCACCACCACCACTACCAGCACCTCCACCACCACCACCGAACAGACTCTCGTCGTCAGAGTCGAGCAACTTAATTCGTATCACATCACCACCACCAATACTATTTCGGATTAGCCTAAGGAACGGATTTCCACCGCCTCTACTGCGACGATTATTACTTGGATTGCCGCCCATCACGGCGCGCAGCTTTGCCTCCAGACTGCTGGCCTTCTGATCAATTGCTTCTTGCTCCCGCTCCAAGGCCTCCAGCTCCGACTCGATGTAGGACAGCTTGTCGCCCTGCTAGGAAGCGAAGATATTAAGTCTCTATCAAGGATAGATGAAGTGTATCCCAGCTTACCCTCTTTTCGTTCTTTGGTGAGATGCGGTCCACGATCGCGTTGAAGGATTGCAGTGGACTGCCCTTAACACCTAGGCCCTTGGGATCACTTAATCTATGACTAGGACTGCCCGGCTGCTCCTTGGCTTCTAGTTTCTTGCCATGTTCCGCAAAGAACTCATCGGCTCCATTGTGGATCGGCGAAATGGTGCGCTCCGGGGAGAAATTAAACCTCTTGGGCTTGGTGGGGCTGGTGGGACTGTCGATGGAACCGCCACCGCTTTTTACACGCGTCTCCAGGATTAATCGACGGGCCTGCTCCCGCAGCCGCTGCTGTCTCTCCTCCTGCGAGGTGGAAAGCATCGTTATAACTGACTGTCTTTATAGTCGAAAATTTGTATATACAAAACAATTAGATTACTAAAGTATACAAATGGAAAAGAACAATAGAGTGTGCGTTTCTTGAAAACTGCCAGGCAATGTCAACCTTTTGAGGGAACAAAAATCGACATTGTAAGCAACAGATGGATCAAGTAAATAATACCCAAATAAAGAAAACTAAATCCCTGAAAGTGTGGGACTAAACAAAAAATTGACGACTTGTTTTCAAAAAGAGTTTGGTAGTTCTTTTGAGTTTCAATTTTCGCAAATTTACAAAACTGAATAGTATAGGTAAATATTTAAATCACAATTTAAAAGGCTTAAATCGTTAATAGCCTACATTTCAAATTAACTGTCAAAATATTTGTATACTTAAGCAACAATAAAAAACAATAAAACAAATAATAAAGAGTGACATGCACAAGTGAAGCTGCGCTGCGTCCGGCAAACTGTGACTCCGGCTGGCATTAAGCTACTTACTTCGTTCGCATCGCTGGGATTATTGTAAAGCTTTAGCTTTTCCCTCAGCAGCTTGGCTTTTTCGCTCATCAGCTTGTGGCGCGTTACAATTCGCTACAAAACAAACCAAAAAGGTAAAGCAAAAAACGAAGGAAAGCAAAATATGTACAAACAACTGAAGAGAACTTAAAAAAAAACTGCAAAGTAACTAAGCTGAAGCTAATGCTAGAGCAGTAACTTAATGAAAAACTTTAACGTAACGAGGTTACTTTGAGCCTGGCTTTCTACTCACACTGGCCGCCTGGGCATCTAGGACGGATAGAGAGCTATTCTCTTTGCCACCTGTTGGTGGGATTTCATCCACAGACTCCTCCTGCGGAGGTGGCGTTTGCACCGTTGACTGGTTGGCATGCTGCGAGGCATTGATCGAATTTTTATCCTTGGCGGGCGACAGCACCTTGTCCAAAATGTTCTT
This sequence comes from Drosophila nikananu, assembly GCA_008042635.1. Taxonomy (NCBI): domain Eukaryota; kingdom Metazoa; phylum Arthropoda; class Insecta; order Diptera; family Drosophilidae; genus Drosophila; species Drosophila nikananu. The sequence continues at coordinate 28,990 of VNJV01002346.1, forward strand.
CGAGTTGTAAAGAATCAGATTCTTTACATCCTTCTTGCTGGTTGGCGACAACTGCTCCGATTTGTACAGCCCGTTAATCTCATCGTCAAAAGAGTTCTGATGCAGCAGCTGTGTCTTCAGGTGCGAGAAGTTCAAGCGATTCTGCGACAAGTTATCGGACTTGTAGTTGCCAATCACATAGCTGGACTCGTCAGCCGTGGAACCTAGTAGCAAAAATAAAAAATTTATCTTGTGTGACAAATATATATTCTTTTTTGTTTTTTCGAACCAATTTGTTCAATTTGCAGCTGTTTGCCTGTGAAATGCGCCCTCAACTGATGCAAATAGGTCATTACGGCCAACTTGTCGGGCACTGTCAGCAAATTCATGTCCCGAGGCTCGATCACACGAGGAATACCAAGGGACTCTGCCGCATCGAAGGCAATCCGACAGTTGCCAACCACCTCGTGAGCACTTAATTTTGACATGTCACTGCAAATAGAGAGAGTAGTTAGAAAATGTTAAGTAACAGATTGGACATACTCACATTAGCTCCGGTACAAAGTGATGAATTATGGCGCAGAAGGCCATGCCGTTGCGCCAGCTAGTAGTCAGATTGGTGACCTTAACATTGGGGTAGTCTTTGGTTACTTCCTTGCACCATTCCAGCAGATCCTGACCGGGCGTATTCTCCTTCAGCACAATCTTCTCCACCGGCTTTAGGCTGTTGTTCGAAGCGATAAAGGCATTAGCTCCTGTCTGTGATCTCAGCGAATCGTTTATCACTGGAGCGGGTGCCGGTGCGGGTGCAGGAATTGGCGAGGGTTCGTAGCTCTTCTTCAAGTTCAAAGGCTGAAGCTCAGGGCGCTTGGCATTGGGAGTCACCACAGACGGGGTCTTGTTTTTCGCCATGGAATCGTCTTTTGTTGCGGTGATGTTGTTCCCCAGACTCTTTATAGTCTCCTCCCTACGAGTGTCCTCTTTGAAATCGTTCTTATCCTCCTTTTCGGTGAAGTACAAAGCCCTCTTTGTCATTTGCTTTGGTTCATCCTTGGTTACTTTGGGTTCCAGCGGCGTAGAGGTGAGCACCTTGGCAAAGGCCTCGTTTGTCTCCGGACCCAAGCCCTCGCCCGGGGTCTGTCTTTGCTGCTTTGCCTCGACTGGCGACTTAATGGGCGTGCTATCCACAGCCTGCACTCCGTTTGGAGTTTTCAGGGACTCGTCAGCGCTTCCACTGGCCCCGCTAGAAGCACCGGACGCTGCTGCCGTGGTGGGCAAGTCTAACTTGTTTGTGGCTTCCCGTTCGCCATCGCCGTCTAGTTCAAAATGCAATTGATTAAAGGACTCGGCCAAGGGGGTGGGGTCTTCAGATAACGAAGGTACTACATAACGTACAAATGAACCGAATAACAAAAATGTAAAAGAAAAAAGAAAGGAAAATTTACAATGTTACAGTTTACGCACAAGTTACAAGTTGCAGGAAATCATTCAAGTTACGTGATGTTGATGGGATATAGATAGAAAGAAACAAAATATTGTTTGTTGTTTTGAGTCCAAAGAGAAATGTCTGTACAAAATATATGTATATATATCTATATAACGCTAATCTAATAGATCATGCAGATCAATTTTACGGCATCCAAGTGATGCTGCTTTTTTGGTTCTGCAATTCAATTTACTGGGGATTCATGATACTTAACCAAAGTGCTTTACATGACCAAAGGGAGGTTTGTGGTGTTACAAGTCCCTTGTCGTTATGCCAAGCACTTGATATACTTAATATATACGCTCTAGTCCGTTTTTACATACTAACAGATACAAATACATCAAATTTAGTACATAAATCATAGGGTTAAGATATGAACAGGGAGCTGTCTTACCACTTAGGGGGGTGGCCACATCAATGCAGCCATTGAGGCTCGTTGTCATCTGGTCCAATTGCTGGGTAAAGTCATAAAAATTGTCTGTAATTTCACTAAAATTCTCCAAGTCGGGTATATCCTCCAAGTCGTCCAAGGGCGCCACATCACAGTTGTTGTTTACGGACATCATGGAGACAACGCTCTGCATGTCCTCATCTCTGAAAAAGGGATTTAATAGTCAGATGGCATTTTATTCTAGTAAATATACTCACGTTGCCTTGCCCTCCCTTAAAAATACACAGCTTATCGTAAGTTCCAAGCTGGCAGCTGTTATCTTCTTCGAAACGGGCTTTAAACTCAATGTAAAGCTCTGCTGAGTGGATTCTATGCTGGCATATTTTCTCATATTGATGCTGGCATTGGCCAGCACACGTTTCTTACCCATAGGGGTTACCTGTACAAAGATAGGATCATCTAGTAATGAACATAGATTCGGATGCTAAGACCACTCACATCTTCGATGACAAACGTCCAGTCCTTGTCCTCCAGCTCGTGAGTGCGGGGATCCTTGAACAGGGTTACCGATATGGTATGATTGTCGGGCACGGGCCAGGATATATTGCCCACCAAGGGATTCATCATGTCCGGCTCCCATGGTAACGGGGCGCTGGCCACTCGTCTAGATCTTCTTGTCCACACTATCGAGAGGTTCGACGGTCGCCTGGAATCACGCAATTGTGATTATTATTAAAAGTCTGAAGGGGTTTTTTTTTCAACTCTCACAAAGAACAATATTATAATTGCATTAAAATGTATGCATAAAAGACCATGAATAACAATTTCTGGCTGCCGGATGAGGCACAATGATAATGATGTGGGCCTTTCAGTTGATAAAAGCATATATATATGTACATATGTGACGAATATGTTTATTAAACTAAAGAGTCCGGGTTAAACATTTCATGTCAACAAGAAATGGAGGTCATATAGTAAATAAACTTATCAGTTTAAGATATGGAAAATAAAAGAGGAAATCGATATGTGTAGTTTTTTGAAGGCATTTGAAGCCTCTAGCTGACAACCCTTTCAATTGACGAATACCTTTTTTAAATTGATTCGTTTGTAAGCATGAAATGTATAGTAAGTGCTGGGGGAAGAAATTGATTGGCTATACAGAGGAAATGTATATAATCATTTGAGTTTGTTTAAATAACTTGTTATTAAGTAATTTATTGATTTGATCCGAAGTTGGGCGAATACATCACAGGGAAACCTCGCAATGAAAAAGGTTATAGTTGGCTCTAATAGTTACCCATTAATACTTTTATTATTATTCGATAAAAACCACTCAATAAATGGAGTTTTTTTACAATAAAAAACTGGTCAATTAAATTTTAAGTACAGATGAATTCCAAGTATGTATATATAAACACAGTCCTATCATTATTGTTTACTTAACAGTCTATAACTCTGGTAACTCTTATCTATATTCCCACAACATTCATAAAATGTGTATTCTTTTTATTTAATCAGTGATAGAAAGCCAAGGAAAAATGTAACCCCTTCAGTTCCCGACTGACTAGTTCGTGTTCCAATTGAAAAGCTCTTAAACCCAATCCCCACCCACCGATGCCGCCACCCCACTCGAGTTCACCGGATTCCCTCCCGGGCTGACGCATTAATCCACTTTAATTTGGAGCAGCCGGCAGCGCTACTTACCACTTGGCGGTGGTTTCCAGATGCAGATCGTGGTACGAGGCGGTGAACTGGAATTTGGCCGCCCGCTTGAAGTTGCGCTGCAATCTCTTCCAGACACTGGCCATTGTAGCGGGTGCAGATGATCGTCGCAGGTGGCTCTGTGATTACGGATTTTCTGTATATATTTTGTTGGGGGCTTTGTATACAAATTAGACCCGTTCCGGCCCTAGTCGTTGTCGATGTGTATTTGTTTTCTCCTCCGATTTTTGGTGACTTAAATCATTCTGTGTGTGCCGTCATCTTTTCTTTCTCTGTAATTGATCGGTAGACTATATAAGCGCCTGGCTGTATGCTTTATAAAATACATTTTTCTGGGTCGTTGCAAGGTTCATTCACAAGTTGAAAAAACAAAAAGACAAACACAATAAAAACAAAATGCAAGCGATGCACAAAGCAAGTGCGATTGCAAGTGAATTGACAGGTTGAAGTGTTTTCAACGAAACCAAGAGTAAAATTCTTTGGAACACATTGTAGTCGCGATTTAAGATTTGCTTATTATAGATTTAAATTCACTTTTCTTTTTTTGTTGTCTGCGAAAAATTATAAAAAAAACACAGAATACGCACGCACATACACTCACACACCCGCGCACGCAATACGTTCTTCCTTTGTATTAGTATTTGTTTTGCCTTTTACGCTGCTTGGTGGTGACCTTTAGCTGTCACTGCTTTCTTTGTCGCCTTTCTTGATTTCCCTGATTTCCCCTCTCAAGAATTATTTTTACTCGCGATCATTACAGCCCATTGCTAGCTTTTTGTTTTTGTCTATTTATGCCCGCGTGCGTGTGTTTGTGTCTCTGCCCCGCTCACTGGCGAATATTTAGCCAAACTTATGTACATACATAAATAGCACCATCATGACATCACTTTTGTTTTGGTCTCCAATTTCGCTTCAAGGTCTTTGCACCCCAAACAGTTTTCGCCGTTTATTTGCGCATTGAATTCACTACGAGCCAGGCCTTTGTCCGACGCTTTTTATCACATTACAGCGCGAGTAAATTAACTAACTTCTTAAATAAAACTCATCGGCCAAATCTATGTTTTTGTTATCGACTACTTCTACTCGATTTTGTTTGGTTGTGTGACCGTTTGCCAAAAATCTAAAATACCGATCCGTTGTTAAATTTTTTTGTAATATTTTCGTTTTAAACGTATTTAGTGTGGTATTTAACTATGCAATTTTGTATGTTCTCTCTCTCCGGAGAAATAAAACAATTGAATTAACTTATACAAGTATATCAAAATCTCGAACATTAAAAAATTTAAACAGTATTTTGTATCATTAAAATAATAAAAGGAAAACTAATTACAGCTCTTGTAGTTTGAAATTCAACCCAACTTTATTCAAAAATTAAAGTCTTTGAACTGCAACTTGTTTTAAACGCAATTCGATAAATTTTATTTATAATTAAATCATGGTTTTCGTTAACATTAATTACAATTATTTAAAAATTAGGCGTGGCTGCTGTTTTTTTTTATTCGTTTTTCGTTTTTTGATTGGTATGATCAAGAGAATGTTGTTAATTGAATGTGAAATTTGCGGTTTTTGTTTTTTGTTATTTATTCATCTGCCGTTTTTTGAGTGTGTGGGTGCGCATATGAGTACGAGTCTTTGAGTGCAGCTCCGTGTCCGTTTGTCTGCCGTCTGTGGGTGTAAGCGGGCGAGCGGTTCGGATCGGCGTGGCAGTGGGGTTCTACAATTATTTTTATTGCTGTTTAAATTGCTGCTTTACAAACGAGAGAGTTAACATCCTGGCGCTGGGCTTGTAAAATCTGATCAATGATGTTAGGCAAAAGTATAAAAAAAAACAATAATAAAGACAAAAGCTGATGAATGAACTTGGCAGATAGTAAAGTTAGTTATTAGAGATATACAGATACAAACTGGCGTATCACACAAAAAAGCGTCTGAACAGAGTCAAAAACACATGTCATATTATATGCTGTATATGTATATGGATGTGTGTGGTGCATGAAACACGAAGATATCACAAACAATTTGCTATCAATAATTTAAAAAGATAATCACAACTGGTTCTAAACCAAGCAACTGCAATCATCGATTCTACAACCGAGAATTTGTATGGAAATGCTCCCACTACACTCGTCTTATCTCTTCCCTCAATTTCTCTCCATTTCTCTCATCCCATCGCATTACTGCCACGCCCCCCCTGTACCGTTAGCGCTACACAACAACAGTCGTCGACGCCGTCCACAGCCTAGGTCTTCTGCTTGCCCTGCTTGCAGAACTCCTTGTAGGCGCGCTCTGTCTCCTCGTCCATCTCCGCATCCAGATCCATTTCGCCGCCATCGCCATCGAAATCCTCGCCATCGCTGCCGGTATCATCCTCGGCGGCCAAGAAGTCAGTCTCCTCGGCGGTCAGTTCCCGACCATCGGGCCCATAGAACACCGGCTCGTCGCTGAGGCGCGGCGGCTCTGCCACGGTATCTTCGTCGCCGCCCAAGGCATTGGACACCTTCCTGCCCCAGTTGTTCTGCTGCAAGGCAATCACGCTGGCTGCCATGGCGTATTTGCCCGGGGACTTGTGCTCGATGGCCTGCAATGCTGTGATAATCTCCTGCATGTCCTTCGGGCAGTCGGCCGTCAGATCGTAGCCAGCCAGCTTGAGGGTCTGGCAGAGGCAGCGCACGTTGTCGTTGTTCTCGCTCAGCAGAAGCTTGCTCAGAGAGTAGACAATGTTCACCGCAATCAACTGGAGACGGGAGTCGTCCTCCCCGCGCAACTGCATATACAGTTCGGCGAGGAAGAGGGCCGTCTCGCGCACCTTCTGCTGCTCGCTGGAGCGCATGTACTTGGTCACCTCCTCCTGGTGATAGTCCAGCTTGCACTTCAGAAGCGTGTGGAACAGAGAGTCTGGTTTCGGGTTGAGCATGTGCAGCAGGTTGTACAGCTTGGCGCCCATGTAGCGGAAGTTCGGCTGCTCAATCGACTTCTCGAAGATGTCCTCCATGGCGATGGAGAGGACGAACTGGTTGTTCTCCATGCCGTCGAAAATGGTCAGGAAGCGTGAAGCAATGGTATCAAATTGGCCCGGATTCTGGGGGAAAAAGAGCATAACAATTTATTGATTTCTGTTGTTTATATTACAAAGGTTATACGTAACCATTTTGTCCCTATCTCATTTATATTACATATGCATTTAAAATACTCTCTGTTTTTAATATATAAGAGGCTTTGCCCCAATTTCGGTACCTAGTCTTTTAAGCTTCCACTTTCAGCTGTGCAAACAAAAAGCTAGATCGACATGGAAGGTAATAATGGTTTGATATTAAATATAACATTAAAGTGCGTGAAATACCGGGTGGAAAAAGCGTGTTTTCAAAGGAATCCCCCCTGTTTCGGTAAGGTGCACCAGTTAAACAAGAGTTACCTGGAGATTTCGGACGTGTGACTTCCCTATTCTTGAGAGCGTTCACTTTAAATTGCTCACCTGGTTAAGGCAATGTATGACTGTATCGAGATACTCCAATGCAATTGTGGCCATGTCTGGCTGCGATGAGTTCGAGGACGACGAGGAGGCCGCCGCGGACGAAGTGGATGGCTGCTGTTGCTGCTGCTGCTGCTTTTGGTTCTGGTTCTGGAAATACTGCTGCTGCTGCTGCTGGTGGCTGTGCTGGTGGTGGTGGTGGTGATTCTGCTGTTCGAATTGTTGGAATGAGTTATTCAAGTGGGCATGCCGTTGGAACTTGGCGGGTTGGTTGTGTGGCTGTTGCTGCTGCTGGTGTTGTTGGTGGTGGTGGTGTGTGTTTTGTTGGTGTACCTGCTGCTGCTGCTGATAGTAGTTGCCCGAGCCCTGCTGCTGGCTATTGAGGTGCAGGCGGTTCTGCACGGATGCCGATAGCTTCTGCATGTCGTTGTTGAACTTCTGCTGATGCTGATTGTGGTGATGGTTGTAGTGTTGCTGATGCTGGTGATGCTGCTGCTGATGCTGATGATGATGCTTATAGCCGTTCATATAGCGCTGCTGCTGCTGCTGTGCATAGGGAGCTGCTCCTCCGCCCTGTCCCTGATATTGCTGATGGCGCGGCTGGTGCTGGTGCTGCGGCGGACCAGCTCCTCGGGGCACAAACACAGTGGCCGAGGCCGACAGCTTGAACTGATCAGAAAGAACCTGGCTCTGGCCGTGCACTTGATGCTGATAGCCGGCTACGGCCGGGCCAGCGGCGTAGTCCTGGGCATGGGCATATCCCTGGGCGACGGCAGCGGCTGCCCCGTAATCGTTGAACAGATGGGCCTGCTGCTCTAGCTGTAAACCGGCTCCGGCCGGCATGACCTCGGACACGGATCCGTCGCTAGCGTTGGGTAGGCGCAGCTGCTGATACTCGTCTTCGGGCTGGAAGGGGGCGCGGCATGACATTGCGGTGGCGGCGTTGGATTCGGCAAACACTGCGGGCGGGGAGGGGTCAGCCGACAACGAAAAAGAGGTACAAAAGCAAGATTAGCGTTAAGCTGGTTAAATCACATTCTCGCTGCAGCTCCACGCCGATGCCGAGCGTCGGCGACGCCAGGGTCGCGGACATTTTGTTTTCCTCGCTCAACTTTTTTCCCCTTTTTTTCACTATGATTTTTTTGCCGAAGTCCACTTGGCGTTTTTCCCACTTACTAAAAATTCAAGCTCGCAGAGATGGGATTTTCAAAATGCCTACCTTAATTCTGTCGAAGTTGAACGTATACGTCGTCGATTTTCTTTTTGTTGCTTCGTCGTTGCTTGCTTGCGTCGTCACTCTTTTCAACTTTCGCCTGCGTTGCTTCTGCTCTCGTGCTGCAGACTGCAGTGCTTTCTTCGCAGGCTGCCGATTTTGGGGGGATGGTGTTTTTTATTGGGGGACGCGACCGAGCGCCAATGTTCGCTGATAATTACCTATTATTCGCTCCGGGAAAAACGTATTAAAGTTAATAATCTTTTTCCTTTTCACCGAGCAGTGTGGTCGCAAGTGGCTAGCGGAAAATTACCTGGCGGCGGGGAGATGCCTAATTTTTTTCGCGGCGAATACCTTGTTGGGGTTTGCGAAATCACTACAGTAGAAATTGCCTATGTCATTTCAAAATTTTCAGGTCTGCTTACATAGGACTATTAAATAAATAATATTTATTTAATATTAAATTGGGGTTAAGTGGCGGGAAATTTTGTTGTTTTCGTTTGAAGTGTGCACTTTTTCACTAAGAAGACTTGTTCTTACGGTTGCTTATGGGCACACGGAGCTTATAGGCGATACCTACTGTAGTAATGCGGCGAGTGTTTTCGCCTTTTCTAAACTTTACAACACTGTAAAACGCATGTGGAATTATTTCGGCATTATAGTACGGTTCTCTAATCGCTTGTTGTTAGGAAAAAATGTATATATTTTTATTTCCTAAATTTGCACTATAACTTATAAAATTATGTTAAAAATTACAATATTCATTGCTTAAATGGGAAATTTAAATATTTTCAAAAGAAAAATCTGAGTGACCAGTGTGACCAGTCGTATATATAGCCGTTTTCTTGCAGTTGCTGCAGTTAAAATCAAGAAATTCGACGCATAAACCCAATCAGCTGCACTTGCATTGTTTGCCATTATTATTTTATTATTGTTAATTCCCGACGTGTTTTCCTCCGTGCGTTTGACAGTTGAACGTCATGTGAACACAGAAAGAGTGCAATAAGTGCAGCCGGAGCATAAACTTATTTAAGATTAAGTGCAATATTTACATATACATTAAATATAAGGATTGGCGGACGATTGTTCTTTATAAATAAACAGAACGTAAGTATAGATGAAGTGCTCGTCGGGCAGGTGAATCGCCCGACCCGACACCTAGACACCTGTGTGGGTTAGTTGTGTGTATGTCATATGTGGCCGCCTAAAGTTTGCTTCCTTGCAAGTACTCTTTTGTGTTTCCCCCTTTTAATGGTTGTACTGTGACGCGTGCGGCTCACCCACACAGGCGCGCCATCAAGTTCATTCACATCTATCTGTTGTCCCGCTCAGTATCCGCACGTCTCCCCCGCCAGCTAAGTGACTCATCCACTTGCCAGCTTATCTTAGCTTGAATTAATTAGTGGAGTAAATAGTGCGGTCCGATCTGAGCTGAAATGAGCCCCATTTGGAGCTGGGGCATTGAGTGCACAGAAATTGCAACCAGAATTTCCTTATCCGATGCGATTCCTCATGGCCAACAGCGCTCACGTTGTATCTTTAAGTTATTTGGAGCTGATCACGTTCGTCTCCTTGGCGGCAAATAGTTGTGAAATTGCACAAATCCCGATCTCGGTCGTCAGCTGTGGAGCCACTTTTCAGGGCTAGCCCCTGGACTCCTCAAATCTAATTTCGGCCATTGCGTTGATCTTTTGGCGGTCTCTGTGCTATGTTTTTCCATTCAATTTAAGTGGGTCAAGACCACTTGGCGCCAAGATAATTGAAAAATATATGCATTCGGTACAGTGCGTTTCATGGGGTTAATTCGTATGTGACTGCATTATTGACATTAGATATAAGATTATAAATAATTATTAGGGTCCTTTAAACCGATTCATACATACATATATATGTAAATATATATTTAATGTTACTAATTTCCTTAAACCTTCTATTTGTACACTTTCCAGTGCCACACTAAGATCAACATGGAGTTTGATACGAACCACCAGCAATATCACTACAAGGACATCTTATTCGTGTTCCTTGACCCATTCATTGATGACTTCGATTGCAAAGATGTCCAGGACACTTTGTACAAAATGCTGTCCAAAGAGGAAATCGATCACATCGTCAAGTCCAGGGATCCGGAGGAGTCCACCTATCGTCTGTTTTGGACTCTAACTGCCAAGGGCGAGAAAACTATAAAGGCTTTCGTCGAGGACGTGCTGAATCCGAATGATCAGCCCAATTATGAATTTTTGATGACAGCAATCAAGGAAGAGCATCAGCGGCCCAGCGAGAAGACCAGGCTATATATAGAGCAGCGGGATCGGCTGTACAACGACAACCAAGTGTTTTCCAAGTACAATGTGAATCGCCTTAAGCCGGTAGGAGCACGTCTTTATCTTTTTGTCTATTCGCCTTAATGCGTTTTGAATTATTATTGCTTTATTGTTACTCCACTGACTACCTTTGTATATTGTATTTAAGGACATCTTTATGTAGCAAAACTAGGTTAAACCTAAATGTTAAATACCAACTCATTTTACTTATAGTACCTGAAACTGACTGAGGCCCTTCTCAATCTTCGACCCTCCCAGAATGTCCTGGTTGATGGCATTTTGGGCTCTGGAAAGGATTGGTTGGCTCTGGACGTCTGCTCGTCGTACAAAGTGCAGTGCAAGATGGACTTCAAGATCTTTTGGCTGGACATGAATAACTGTATCAGCCCGGAGACGGTACTAGAGATGCTGCAAACATTGCTGCACCAGATTGATCCCAATTGCAGCAATCGCAGCGAGCATGGTAGCAACATAAAGCTGCGGATCCACAGTGTCCAGGCGGACTTGCGACGCCTGCTGAAGAGCAAGCCGTACGAGAACTGCCTGCTTGTCCTTCGGAATGTGCAAAACGAAAAGGCTTGGAGTGCCTTTAATTTGAGCTGCAAAATTCTCCTGACCACCAGGTTCAAGAGGGTTACCGACTTTCTGTCTCCGGCTACCACAACTCACATTTCCATGGACGAACACTCGATGACGCCATCAGCCGATGAAGTCGATTCTTTGTTACTTAAATATCTCCAGTGCCGACCGCACGACTTGCCCAGAGAAGTGTTCACCACAAATCCACTTCGACTGAGTATCATTGCCGAGAGCATTAGAGATGGTCTGGCCACCTGGGACAACTACAAGCAGTGAGTAGATATTGGGGATTTGCAACGAATTAATATACTTATTCAGCGTTTATTTTCAGTGTAAATTGCGATAAGCTGACGTCCATCATCGAGGGCTCTTTGAGCGTTCTGGAACCCACTCGTTATAGGAAAATGTTTGACAGACTGTCCATATTTCCTCCGACTGCCCACATACCCATCGATGTGCGTGAGCTGTGCATTTAAATGCTTGCCGTTCGTTTGTTGTTCCTAATCTTAAACTTTTTCAGCTCCTATCTCTGATTTTCTTTGATGACAAATCCGATGGCGACGATGCGATGGTGGTGGTGAACAAGCTACACAAGTATTCATTGGTGGAGAAGCAGCCGAAATACTCAACCATTAGTATACCCGCCATATACTCGGAGTTGAGTGTGAAGGTTGATGACGTTGCTGGCTTAAATCGGAGGATCGTTGATTATTATGAGTGAGTTTCACCTTGATCTTGAGTTTTTATATCATTTCACTCATATTTTTAACATTTAAAAAAATGTCCATTATCTTCTATTTTTTAAAGCATATCCAAGGCCTTTGATCATGACGACCTGCTACTGCCTTCCCTGGACAGATATTTCTATGGCCACATCGGACACCACCTGAAGACCATTGAGCCGATTGAGCGCGTGGCGCTGTTTCGCAAGGTTTTCCTCGATTTTCGTTTTCTGGAACAAAAGATTCGGCACGATACAACGGCTTGGAATGCCAGTGGATCGATCTTGAACACATTGCAACAGCTGAAGTTCTACAAGTCACATATTTGCGGTATGTACATACATATATGTATGGTATGATGATTAGGCACAAAGGAAAATCTTGCTTTTACCCTGACAATAATTTTTCCAGATAATGACTCCAAGTGTGAGCGTCTTGTTAATGCCATTCTTGATTTCCTGCCTAAGATCGAGGAGAATCTTATACGCTCGAAATTCACGGACCTTCTACGAATCGCATTGATGGCGGAGGATGAAGCCATTTTTGAGGAGGCCCATCGACAGGTACAACGATTCAAGGATCATGTTTGGTTCACGGAGCAGTGAGTACTTTCTCTTACAATCTTTATTCTTTATTAAAAAGCGTTCGTCGTTTTCCAGTGGCCGCTTTCATCAGCACCGGCAGATCATTAATCTGGGCAACAAAGAAATCCGCCACGCCGTCTACTTAAACAACGATTTTTGTCTTATGGCGCTGGCCAGCAATGAGCTGCTGCTGACCGATGTCTCGCTTGAAGCGGAGGACACCTACCTACTGAGGGATGAAAGCGACAGCAGCGATATCCTCCGGATGGCTGTGTTCAATAATCAAAGGCATTTGATTACTATGCACAGCAACGGCAGCGTTAAGCTGTGGGACCTGTGGCCGGATTGCCCCGGCAGAAGACACAGTGGCGGCAGCAAACAGCGAGTGCGTCTTCCTGGCTCCGCACAGTTGCGAAAGCCGACCGGAACCCGCAGCTACAAGCAGCTGGTAAACAGTGTGGTGAAGCGCTTCATTGGGAGCTACACTGATCAAAAGATAACTGCGTTCTATCTGGATGAGCAGGCGTCGGTGGCGGCGTACACCAAGATCCAGTTGCATGTGGCCTTTAGCAATGGAGATGTCAGCATCTTGGACTGGGATGAACTAGATCAGGTGTTCAGGCCATCCCAGACACCTACTTTAAAGTCCGCCCAGATGGAAATCCGATGCTTTGTTCTGGTCTTGGGGCGATATTACGTAGTCTGCACAACCAATTGCACGCTGACTGTGTGGGATTTGAACAATGGTTCCGGGGAAAGACCGGACCTCCCAAATTTTGATGTCCACAACGACAGACCTTTGTCGATGGACGCGATTAACGGACGGAACCAGAACGCCAGCGTCTTGCTTATCTTTAAGCATAGCGTTTGGCGACTGGAGTTTCTGCCAGGCCTCGAGGTCAACCTGCAATCGGAGGCAGTGCAACTGCCGGAGGGCAGCTTTATCACCTGCGGGAAGCGGTCGGCTGACGGAAACTACCTTCTATTGGGCACCACTGAGGGCCTGATTGTGTACGATCTCCGTATCTCTGATCCCGTCCTGCGCAGCAATGTCAGCGAACATATCGAGTGTGTGGATATATATGAGCTCTGTAATCCAGTCTACAAGTACATCGTTCTGTGTGGCGGCAAGGGCAAGCAGTTGGTCCATGTCCACACTCTGCGATCCGTTAGCGACACACGTTCCAGTCGGGGACGCGGTATCGCCTGGGTGCACAGTGCAGATGAGACGAGCGTGATGACCAGGGCGTGCCTGGAGCCAAATGTTTACCTCCGTTCGCTGCTGGACATGACCAGCGGGCGGACGCAGCTCCTAGCCGTGGACTCCAAGGAGCGGATACATCAAATCGAAACGGCCACCGATCCCTGTGGCCGCCGGAGATCTAGTATTTCGCCGTGGTCTACAATCACGCCTACGCATGCGGCCAGCAACACAAGGATAAACTCCATAACCGCTTTGAACGATGAACAGATATTTGTTGGCTACATGGATGGCGTGATCATCGATGTAAATCGGGATGCGGTATTGCCGCAACAGTTCATTGCAGAGCCCATCGACTACCTCAAGCAGATAAGTGCTCAGCTCTTGGTGGCCTCTGCCCATGGTGCACAAAAAACTGTGGTATTCCAACTGGAAAGAGCTGATAATGACCTATGGCCGCTGCACCTGGATGTGGCCACGAAGTACGCTTGTCTCCTAGGAGGACAGTTTATTATCCTGTTTTCCGACCACGGAGTCTTCGTAGGTATCCTTTACATTTAGCTTTATACAGATTATTTAAACACGCATCTTTACAGCACTTGGATCTCGCTAATCCCTCCGCTTTTGATAAACCAGAAGATTCAGTTGAAAGCCTTGTTGGTTTTGATCTCAAGAACGCCCTTCTCTTCTTGGCCTACGGAAACAACGCAATAAAGGTCAGATATGCAACTGTGCAACACTAAGAGTAAAAAAATGAAATGCAAATCCCATCCTAAGGTTCTCCGAATCAAGTTAAGTGGGCCCCAATTGAGGTACGAACTGATCTGTGAGGAGAAGATCGGTCAAAAGTCAAAGACTAGCTACTTGGCCGCCACCGAGGATGGCAGCATGTTTGCTTTGGGATTTGAGAATGGTTCCATAGAGGTAGGAGTAAGAATTCTTTATCCATTGGTTCAAGTCTATATAATAATTGGTTTGCCCCGCAGCTCTTTGCCTTGGATAACCAACAGATCCAGTTGGTTTACAGGGTGCAGGAGGTCCACGAGCACTGCATCCGGCAGCTGCGCTTCTCGCCCTGCAAACTCCTACTAATTAGCTGTGCCGAGCAGCTGTGCTTCTGGAACGTAACGCACATGCGCAACAACCAGGTGGAACGACACCAACAGCAGCGGCGCAGTCGCCGCCACAAGCTGCACAGTGCAACGACGGAGGAGGATGCTGTGGATGCGGCGCCCATTGCCTTTGACATGGACGCAGACTCTCCATTTGCTGCCCGCGAATTCTTTCCCGAACGCCAGGCAGCAGCCGAGGTGCCGCTGTGGCGGAACAAGCGTGGCAATTCCATCCGCCCCGAACTCCTGGCCTGCATCAAGTTTGTGGGCAACGAGGCCCGCCAATTTTTCACCGATGCCAAGTTCTCGCAGTTCTATGCCATCGATGATGAGGGCGTTTACTACCATCTACAGCTGTTGGAGTTGAGTCGCTTGCATCCCCCCGAGCCGGATCCGCAGGAGCTAAGTGACCGATCGTTGGATAAGATTGCCAGCATGCAGTATGAAGACCTAAAGGATCTCCGGATAATCGAAAGCCCGCTTCCCGACGACGATGATAATGCGGGCACCGATGTGGTGGGTAACCTGAGTCCCTTACAGGAGGCGGTCAGCACTACCTCATGACGCCAGGGGTGCGCCACTCGGCGGCGCACAAACCGGAAAAACGGGAACTACAATATGGCATTTATAGGATTACTACTGTATTATCTAGTGGTCTTGCTGCTTTATTTCCTGGGACCCTCCTTGTCCTAGGCAAAGAAGTCAACGTCCGATATCTCAGAGGGCGCCTGGGTGCGTTGCCCTGCCTTTTGTTTGGCAAACCGCCCCGACAGACCGTCACAGAATAAACGACATTTTCGTCTACGCTATTTGGTTGTGTTTGTCTGCGTTTGTTTTGATTCGGATCCGAGTGTTGGAAAACCGGTAGAAGAGTCTGGTTAGTGCTGTACAGCACTTCAGTGTTTTGGTAACTCTCGATACTTTTTGTAATCCGATAAATATATATTAAAAATATCGATATTTGGGCAAACAGTAATTCCAACTTTATAAATATATCATCTTTAGAAAAAATATCGATATTGATATTTTGTTATATTAAAGTTAGTAAGAAAGTTGATGGCGCGATAAGTGGAAAAACAATTTCTCAGATTGGCGGAATACAATAGTTTAAAGTAAGTGCGTGGCAATAGTGGCAAACACGGGAAAAGTGAAGAGAAAGAATGATGCGCAGCGAGCTACTGCGTGAGCTCACTGCAACAAAAGCAATAAAAGATTCAAACACAGACGCAAACACACACATACGGGCGTGCATTAAATACTGGTGCAATTCAACACATACGTGCATATTCGTCAAATGCAAAGTTTATTCGCGAATCGCGAGCTCACAAGAGCAGTGCAATTGGCTTTGCCAGGAAATATTGTACGCAAATTTGTCTAAAAGTGATCTCTAACCTATCGCGCACACAAACACACACGGCCATAGGGGCACGTACATATGTATGACGGCATATGTATTTATTTTTTACAAAACAATATGGCTGCCGCCGCCACTTGTTGGCGACATAACAACAGAATCGGAGTGTGGCAGAGCGTCCAGTTGTTTACCGTGTACTCTCCTTAATTCGATCGCCGCCCGCTCGCCAAGCCGCGCATCCCCAAAATCGAATTAAAACGACGTACTGCAGTTCAAGAGTTCAGCACTCGACACGCACACACACCCGCACTCCCGCACCCACACCGACGGGCGTGCGAGACATACAGACGAAATTTCACACAAAATGCGTTTGCGTTTGCGGCGATGATCGCACTCGCACCCCCACACAACTTCATACATACACACCCGTGCAAACACACGCTCGGGGCGTTTGTGTGTATACATATTTATTCCATTAAATATTTGCTTTTAATTAAAAAGGAGTGAAGTTGCAAGATTTGATTTATTTAGGCGAGCTAAGAAAACACAATCGGGATGAGATCAGTGTGCAAAATACAAGGGAGCGAGATGTTTTTATTTTTTCTGTCACGCTAATTGAACAATCAGCTGTTGCGATGAAAGTAGGATGGGAATTTTAGTCCAAGGCGAGGCTAGTCTAGTCTAGCGAGGACCGCCCCAGTCTCCTGTTCTGCTCCATTAGTATCAGTATTTTATTTTTTCGGCTAAAAACTTGTTTTCTACCCCCTCCCCCCCGCCCTCCTAGGCGTCATCGTCATCCATTAAATGTTTCGTGAAAACTAGTCAGCAAAAAGCACACAGAAAAAAGAAAAACAACAAAAGCGGCCCACAGAGAGCGCGCAGACGTTAACGGAAGTGAGAGAGCGTTGCTGGCTGAGCCAGCAAAGGAAGGGGACAACTAATAAATGTGTACGGCCTGCCGTGGGAGTGTGCGAGTGAGCGAGAGTGTCCGTGCGCGCGCGTGTGTGTGTGTGAGTGTTTGTGTCGAAATAAAAACAATGAAATTGCAAGGAGATCGCGCTGCCTGCATTTTACACACCTCCGCCCCTGTAACGCCCCTCCTCCGCTTTAAAACGAAAATATTTTAATGTACATGCATTAACGGCAATATAATCTTCAAACGAATAGTACTAGTGCGAAATACAAAATCCATTCAAACAGTGCAACGGAGAACCCATAAAAAAACAAACAATACACAGACAGCAGCAGTGCACGGCAGCAGGCAGCCGAAAATTCAAAATCTACGCAATTAAATCGCTTCTGAAACAGCTTCTAACAGCCCTGTAAAAATAGCAAAATACGGACTCTGCTCCAGAAACCAATGTGAATACTCCTACTCCACCGACAAGTGGCCTACGCATGCCTTTGAATTCGGCTTTTTGCCTTCGCACAGCAGCAGCAGCAGCCAACAAAAGCCATCGCCGAAAATCCTATGGATGACCCATCGATAAAAAAACTGTGAGTTCGTCACTGCGCCGATTTTCTTGATGTTTTTTACAAGGTGATGGTTCTAAACGTATTGTTAAATTTTGCTTACAATGTACAAATTACAATATTATAGCTTTTAACATTTTGGTTTAAGATAAGAATAAGTGCAAGCTATATGTGGGAAAAATATTATATCAGAAGGGGAGGGGGCTTTAAATTACAATTTCAATAATCATTCACTCTGCAAGGGTTCATAAAGTCCATAATTAGATTTTTAGTTTTTGTAAAATATCTGTTGGGAATCTTTTATACATTATTAGACAACATTATTGGTAATAATATTATGAGTTTGTGGATATTTGTTTTTAAATTCCATAACATTTTTCGATATCCAAAATACTCATCTTGCTATGAAGTTATGCTTTTTCTCAATTCAGTTGAAAACAAAAACAAACAAGAATACTATTAGTCATAGTTGGAAGCGCAAATGTGACGATAAATCTTTATCATACCCTTTTTATTCATTTGCGAGACGTCAATAATTGTTATTTTCTTATTTTTGTACGACATAAGTGCATTGAACAAGCGATTATGCATTTATTTTATGTAGTATAAACGAATTTACAATACAATTGTGGTTGATGAATCAATTAAATAATAAATACACGATAAAAAACAAAATATAGTGTATAGGTTAATTGTAAGCCACTTGGTGAGCAGTTAAATAAATACGTACTATACTATATATAAAAAGGAGTAGGGTTTTGTTTTATAGAAATTTAATACTACTAATTCAATTAAGTGACGATCAATTACAAATGTTTGTTTAACAGTATTAAATGCTTAGGTAGAACTGCGTGTCTAATTGGGGTATAAGTTCCATTCATGTCTCATCCAATCTTTAGTTACTTTAGTTAGAAAAACAAAATTAATACAATACAACATTTTGAAAGCCTTAAAGCTCAGGGGCTCATGAGATAATGTATTGGATTAGATCACTGGCTCAACTGTTTGTAATAAATTACAAATTCAATTGCCCGATGATTAATCACTTAACATTGTTCAAATTGGCGAGGGCAAAACTTTTTAGCTAAACTCACAATTGTGAAACGCACTGTTTGCTGATTGTTTCTACCAATAGTTTCCCCTGGTTTGGGGTGGTTTTTGTGTGTGGTTTTGTGTGGTTTCGACTACCAACTCGATGACTTAATACATACTTATGTATATAGTGCCACCAACTTAGGGAGCGGCCAGTTTTCACATTTTACCATTTATTTCTTTTATTGCCACCAGGGGAAGTTTTAGCCCAAATAGATTGGCGAAACCAATGACTTTCTAAGCACGTTGTTTGTGTGTATGCTTGGTGGTGTGCTGCAAATCGTGGTGGTGTTTTTAGTTTGCTTAAATACTCGTTGTATAATATGCATGCGAAATGATTTAAATCTATTAACAGCTCGGACTTGGCCAGTTGTTGCTTTTCATATTGTTTGACAGACCATCAGAGCTTAATTTGTGGGCTTCAACTGGTTTTACCCACTGACTGCAGCTGAGATTTGCCCAGGTCCCAA
Source organism: Drosophila nikananu (assembly GCA_008042635.1). Lineage (NCBI taxonomy): Eukaryota > Metazoa > Arthropoda > Insecta > Diptera > Drosophilidae > Drosophila > Drosophila nikananu. The sequence continues at coordinate 48,161 of VNJV01002346.1, forward strand.
GTTCAAAATTCCAAATTTAGCAGCTAAAGATAGTCCCAAGAGAATTCTCTCAGATCAAGCAGAGAGACATGTTATTGACATGGGCCAATCAGTCAAAAAATTAATGTAAACATTTGGCCTTTCGGAGGTCTTGTCCGGCTGCTATGGAAATATCTCATCATAATAATGATGATGATGATGAATTCAGCAGGCGGGAAATGAGCTTTTATTATAGTCCGGTATATAGACAAATCCGCACGTACATACTCTCGTGTATATCCATTCCATTCACATGCAAAATGATCAAATAAACAGCAATTAAACTGTATCTATTCTTCTGGCTGATTTAATTTTAGCTCAATTAAAAGAGACCCACCGTCAACGTCAACGAGAGATCGCTTGGCTTTTGCTTTTGCTTTGGCTTCAGTTTTGGCTTGGCCGTTGCTTTAGCTTTGGCCGTGACTTTCGTTACATGATTGTCGCGCATTCACGTCCCGAGGTCTTGATTAGCCCCTAATCTAGCTATCTGCTCGTTAAAAAACAGAACACCACATAGTATGGGAATGGTCAGCGCGAGAAGCCAGCAGAAAACAGTTCCGTCATGAAGTGCTTTAGCAATTGATTGCCTCTCATAGACGATTTTGAATTGACAATCTGAGCGAAATGCTGCCGATAAATGGATTTCAAAGGGGGAGGATATTGTAGGCAATTTAAAAAGAATAATAAATGTGGTTTTAATGGCTCATAATGTAATTTTAAATTCTAATTTGTTTTTATATATTGCGGGGTACAAAACCACAAAACAAAAAGATAAAAGATTTTCTATTAATAAGAATAAGCTAAAAGGTGACTTCAACTGCATTAAATATGTATATAGGTTTCAGCTAGCGTTAAAGATTTTATATGTTATAATGGAATATAAATGAATGTTACTGTTGGGTTTTGCTTTACATTAAATATAGGTTATATAATCTTGTACACTTACATCAAATGTATCCTTTAAGCTTATGCTATCTTGTATTTATTGATCACCCCTATAACTCCCTTTAATATTATCTCCCACAGGTTAATAGACTTGTATGCTGACGAACATGAATACGATGAAGTTCAGGAGCTGCCAGAAGAGTCAAGCATTCAGCCCCCGGAGTCATCATTATCAGCGAATCCAAGCACGAACGGCGCCACTAGCTCAGGCAGTCAACCCGGAACAGTCACCGGAACTGGAACTGCAACTGGAGCAGGAACAGCAGGCCCATCGGCATCAGTTGCGTCAGCAACAGCACCATCACCAGCCATTGTGGTGGATTCGGTTCCCGAGCTGCCAGCGCCCAAGCAGAAATCTGTAAAGAATTCCAAGAACAAACAGAAACAGAAGCAGTCGGCCAACAAGTCGAAAATACCACGGTCCCCTTCGCTGGCAAGCAGCTTGAGCAGTCTGGCCAGCAGCCTGAGTGGTCATCGGGACCGGGACAAAGATCGGGACAAGGATCGGGATAAAGATAAGGAAAACCATAACCAGAGTTCCGTGCCCCCGCAAACGCCGCCATTGCCAGCGAGCTACAAGCAGAGCCAGATGAATGGTGACACGTCCATAGCAACAGCTGCAGCTGGTGGTAGCGGTGGTGTTTCTGCACCAGCTACGCCCACATCCCACAACAACAACCACAGCAATGCAGCAGGCAACATCGGCAGCAATAATAACGGCAGCATAATGGGCGGGGATAGCAGCTCCAATCCCGTTCTCCAGGCGCCTCCCGGGGAGCGCAGCAGTCTCAACCTGACACCCCTTAACCGGGAGCTCCATTCCCAGGACCCGACGACGCCAGCTACAACGCCGACGACGCCGAGCCTAGCATTACCAAAAAATTTTCAGTATTTAACTTTGACTGTGCGCAAGGATGGCAATGGATATGGAATGAAGGTGCGTTTGGTCTAATATAATTCATACTACAACATTCTAATATAAAAACCTTGACACTGAGTCAAATAATTTTTAAAATGACCACTCAGTGTCTAAAAATATTCATTGTAGGGCTCTTAAAATGTGCAAACAACTTATCATCAAAATGCGATTTATGGGTCATTTTTACGTTGAGTATTTAAGTACTTACTTAATATTTGCATACTAATGCCAAATTAAAGCCCAAATGTGACTTTAACTCGTTGAAATGATTCATTCTCAAGCCATATGGGGTTGTTGCTAATAAGTACTTATACTAAACAAAAATACAATTGACCATCCCTTATGCTTTTAGGTTTCCGGCGACAATCCGGTGTTCGTGGAAAGCGTCAAGCCAGGCGGAGCAGCTGAGATTGCTGGTCTCGTAGCTGGCGACATGATACTAAAGGTAGGAGGGATTTGTCCATATTGCCCCCGAGGATTTCCTAACTGGACTTTAATAATTTCAGGTTAATGGGCATGAAGTGCGGCAGGAAAAACATCCAACAGTTGTGGGTCTCATCAAAGGTAAGTTTTATTCGCCGATGTAATTCTACTCAGAAATTTCGTTAAAGTATCGAGGGGGGTTGCACTTCTAGTTCGTAACGTCCTTAGGTAGTTTCTTATGGCACTTCTTGCAGAATTTAACAGGCTCTTGTTGCATGGGATCGCCATAGACACATTTGCTTTTCTTAAAATCTACATCTCTGGTGCATTCCTTTTCTGAAAAATTTTCCCGCGGGCGCTCCTTGCATTTGGAGCACTCGCATCTCGGTTTCTTTGGCATACGCGGATCGTAGATAAAGCTGTCGCTATTACACTTAGTCCCGGGACCGGGCGGCGGAATTAGAGGTGGCTTTTTCGGACAGTTCTTCTCTTCGCAGTGCGGCCTGACCAATGGCGTTTCGTCCAGCTGTTCTTTGGATATGGTTATCTCCTTCTTCTTGGGCTTTCCGCTCTCCTGGAACCACTTGCGAGTGTTCTCATACAGGGCGGTAAAATACTCTGGGACCTTTTCCAAGACCAGTACCATTCCGTAGGGCACCAGGCTAAGAACGTCGAAAAATGCTTTCACCAATTGGTTGTAGTAGTGGATGCCAAAAAACGACCACTCGCCCTGAGGCGGCGGCCGGGGCGGACAGATATTTAGGTGGCGCCGCGCCTTGTCCGCATACGGTTCGATGTACTCGGCAGCTTCAGCATAAACATCCTGAGCCACATCAGGCGAGTCCCAGACGCCGTAGTTCTTGGTGACCATGATCACGGCGTACACAACGCCCGCCCGCACTATCAGGCCGACTACCATGCTGCTTCCTGCTATCTGTTGTCTGGGGGGTTTTTTTTACCCTGAATCCGACTGCTGCTTCCAAAGTGATAGATAATTTTGTGACAGATCATGACAAAGGCGTCTAGGAGTTGGAAACCCGCTTGCCGCACGTCCAATCGTCCTTAATTTTGGGCAATCTTTCCACTCTCCTCGTCTTCTCTCGCGGAACGCTTTCAAAGAATGGGCTCTCCGAGAAAGTCATGCCATAACGCTCTGACCGAGCATCTCCATAGTGCTTAGATTGCTTCAGATTGTCGCCCTTTCTCTCACCGGTGCTCTTTAGCGGATCGAAGCGATGGGCAAGGATCTCCCGGGTCTGGTGCTTGAAATCCTTGGCCCAGTCGGGCAGGCGATGAGAGAAGTAAAATCCTCGTGTCAGAGCCAAGTTGCAATTGTGTGGGGCCTGAAGGGGGAACTCATTTTCAAAGATGAGGTTCTTTGAAGCGACATGTACCAGTGGGTCCTCCACATGCTTGTCCCAACCAGCCATTAATTTAAACGACAAACTTGCGAAATTTTGGTTCTTTAGATTAAAATAAAGGTTCAAATTATTTTTGATGTCTTTTTTCTAGAGATACATTTTACATGACAAATGAATTTAGTTTTATTTAATAAAAAAAAACCTAGACCCCGACTACTTTGATTGCTCTTTTATTGGGAAAGAACACTATATGATCCTACAGGCTCTTGGAGGATTGGTGTTATATATCGTGTCCTAATCGTCACACCCAAAAAAACGACATATTGTTTGGCCAATATTATCCGCAGTTCGTTTCCAGAAGGAAGGGATCTTCTTTATGGCCAACCAAGTGTCGTAGAGGGCTTCGTTAACAGATTCAGTAATTGGCTTTGCAGGCGGATCGCACAGGCCACTCTTGGTGCACATCTTCCTCTCCATGTCCTCTTTGGCGCGTTTTAACTTTCGCTTTTCCTCCTCATCGAAGAGAGCGTTCTGATCATCGTTCTTTAACTCCACTGGCCGACCTTCGATCTTTTCAGTCTCCACTGGTGCTGACCTATTGCTTTCCGTGTCGACTGGATCATACCAAACACCCAGTTTCTGGGACACGTAGAACGCGCCAGCAAAGGCAACCAGGCTGACGATCTTCTGTAGGACCATGATCAATTTTGTTTGAGTTTTCTTTTAATTTATTGACATCTTTTATATCAGACAGATAAAACAATGCTCTATTCTTGTGTGTTTCAGCCTCCACAACCGTTGAACTGGCGGTGAAGCGAAGTCAAAAAGTAACGCGACCCACTTCCGTGTCCGTTGTGACGACGCCCCAAACCCCCATTCTCTCTGGACGAGATCGTACGGCATCCATAACAGGACCACAACCGGTAGATGTAAGTTCTTTAAGCCTGTCTATAGCCTGCGAAATAGATGAACAAAAATACTATTTACAGAGCATTAAGCGACGTGAGATGGAAACCTACAAGATCCAGACGCTGCAGAAGATGCTGGAGCAGGAGAAACTGAACTTGGAGCGTTTGAAGAGCGACCAGAACAATCCCAGCTACAAGCTATCGGAGGCGAACATCAAGAAGCTGCGCGAGCAGCTCCATCAAGTGGGAGCCGAGGTGAGTGAGGGCGGTTTTTCCTTTGATACTTTAGGTAAGCTGTCCAGGTCACCGAAGATATCCTGCCCAGACGCCGCGCTCTGTTAACCCAGCTAATAATTATAATTCAGCCTAACGCAAGCAAGCTAGCTAGCCCTCGCTGTTCGTAACAACAACTTTTGGTTTGAGACGTGTCCTTTGACATAAAAGGAAGAGTGAATTTCAAGGAAGAAGGGGTTCAGGTGAAACAGAAACGATGATCCTTCATGATGACTTTCTCCTCTTTCTCTTCCATCTCGCGGCATTCTAACGCACACCACCACCCATGATCGATGATATACCCTAACCCCAGGACGCACCGACCGTAAAGCTGCAGTCAGCCGCCGGCAATAAGAACACAGCATTACTAACGCCCAACCAAATCCAACACTTGTCTGCGTCCGCCACTCACAACAATCAGCAATTCCATCATCTTCACCACCACCACCACCACAATCTCCACAACAACAACTATCCGCAACAGCAACAGCCAGCGCCAACTAGCACATCACCCGCATTCCTTTCCCTCCTGCCGCGTTCCCTCTCGTCCCTCTCGCTGGGCACGCGCAAGAACAAAATTGAAAAGGACTTCGGCGGAGCTTCGTCGCCGTTTGGCCTTACGGCGGACTTCCTGCAGCAGCAGCGGCTGAGCCACCAGGCAGAGTCCATGTCGCAGTCGTTGCATCAGCACTCCTCCACGCCCACCTCGCATCCCTTCCACCTGCATCAGCAGCAGCAGCAGCAACGCTTCAAAGAATCCGGTTCATCGTCGTCAAAGGGCATGAATAAATTCCTTATTTCAAAGAGTCTGATCGAGGAGGATGTGCCTCCGCCACTGCCACAACGGAATCCGCCCAGGCAGCTGCTGTTGGACCTGAAGAATGGCAATGCCTCGCCAGGTGGTGGCGGTCATCTGATGGCTCCCGTTTCCGATCTGGATCGCGCCACCAGTCCCCAGATGAACCGATCGCCTAGCAGCACCGACAATAGTCCCAGCAACAATGCCAAGTCCAAACGTTCCAAGGCCAAGGCGAAAGCCCTATCCGATCCCAAGATGTCCACACAGATGTTCTTGCAAATGGAATCGTCGGCCAGTGCGGCGGGAGGAGCCGCTGGTGGATCTATCGAAGTTGACGGAGGACCGCCGCCGCTACCACCTCGATTACCAGGCATGATGGCGGAGGATATGAGCCGTGGTAGCTGCCAGAATCTCGCCCAGCCGAACTCGATGGGAAGCAGCGCGTTCAATTATCCGCTGGTGGCCACCACAACGGCGGTGCAGAGCGACAACCTGAAGAATGCCTTTCCGCTGTCCCAACGGCCCAACATTGTCCAGCATCTGCAGCAATATCAACAGCAGCAACTGCAGCAACAGTTGAGCGGTGGCCAGGCCACAGCAGTAAGTAGTTAACAAGTCGATCGAACTCGCCTCCTTATCTCTGCCAAAAATAAACCAAAATACCAACAAAAACACTGCCAAGGACCTTGATTCTGTACTTTAACACTCTAACCCTCACAACCCTACCATCTCTATAACACTTGTCTATGTTTCCATCTAATCTTATTAATCAACGCTTACCATAAGTTGCCCATGTTAATAATATTAATTTCTAATGTGCTTCCCGCTAGCAAAACTAACCGAAAACACTTTTGATTGAATATTAAACATTATTAAACCCGCAGGAAATTATTATATGTATTATTTTGTGGGTAGACCTTTGAATGCTACTTGCCGGTCGAATTATTTGTACTTGATGGGAATTTTTATGAATTTTAGTTATCAAACATTAAACAATATGATTTCTTCGCAGGCCTTGGGACAGACGCCGAAATTGGCCAAAAATAAGCACCGACGCGTTGGCTCTTCGCCGGATAACATGCATCCACGACATCCGGGTAGGATTTCATTTGGTTAAACCCCAGTCTCACCCCAACTAATGTATTCTCACACAGATCGTTTAACGAAAACCACTTCCGGCTCATGGGAGATTGTCGAGAAGGATGGTGAATCGTCGCCTCCAGGTACTCCGCCGCCGCCATATTTGTCGCACAGCTCGCACATGACTGTGGAGGAGGATCCGCACGAAAACTGTCACGGAGGAGCTGCAGCTGGAGGAGGAGGCATCTTTATTGAGTCGCATCAGTTTACGCCGATGACAGCCGGTGCCTCGTCTCCGATGTCGCCAATGTCCTTACATTCCAGCCATAACATCCACGCGGCCCAGTCGAGCGACACGCAAAAGGAGATCCTCTCGATGGAGGACGAGAACTCGTCGGATCTGGAGGAGCCCTTTATTGACGAAAACGGACCGTACAATAATCTGACTCGCTTGCTGCTGGCGGAAAACGTTGTATTCCTGGCAATCTTCCTAAACTACGTGGTTTCCAACTCGGACCCAGCGCCACTTCTCTTCTACCTGATCACCGAGCTGTACAAGGAAGGCACACCCAAGGATATGCGCAAGTGGGCCTACGAGATACACTCCACGTTCCTCGTGCCGCGCGCCCCTTTGTCGTGGTATCGCCAGGATGAGTCGCTTGCCCGCGAGGTGGATAATGTGCTGCAGTCGGAGTTCGACAAGGGGGAGATTCTACGCAGCGTCTTCCTGCGCAGTCGCAAGCGGGCCAAGGATCTGATTAGCGAGCAGCTGCGCGAGTTTCAACAGAAGCGCACCGCCGGTCTGGGCACCATCTACGGTCCCACGGATGACAAGCTGGCCGAAGCGAAGACGGATAAACAGAAGGAGCAAATCATTGACAAGTATTTGTTGACCAAACTGCAAGCACTGATGTAAGTATCAAGGAACTTCTAAAGCTATTAAAGTATACGTTAAATCTATAATTAACATTTCAGCGATGAGGACGGCATACCACCGGAGGATGTCCGTAAAGTGGCCTTGTGCTCGGCGTTTTCCACGGTCACCTATCGCATCTTCATCTCTCGTCCGCCACCAAGCAGCATTGTGGAGCGCGTTCATCACTTTGTAAGCCGGGACAAGAGCTTCAAGTCGCGAATAATGGGAAAAAATCGTAAAGTAAGTCCCAGATAGAGCTACATTACTCAAACGTGCACATAAATCTATCTAATCTATTTCACAGATGAGTGTCCGTGGTCATCCATTGGTATTGCGTCAATACTATGAAGTGACGCATTGCAATCATTGCCAGACGATTATCTGGGGTGTCAGTCCGCAGGGTTATCATTGTACAGGTGAGCCTCGCACCACCCCACCACATCTCCTGGAATTTTAAATTGAAATGTTTTTCCTGTTTGCAGACTGTAAGTTGAATATACACCGTCATTGCTCGAAAGTCGTTGACGAGAGCTGTCCCGGGCCTCTGCCCCAGGCGAAACGTCTTGCCCATAACGATAAAATCAGTAAATTCATGGGGAAAATTCGACCACGCACCAGTGACATAATTGGCAGTAAGAAAACTCTATTACCTATGTGAAACTAAAAAAATAGAGCAAATAACTAACTTTATATTAATCCTGTAGATGAAAAACGAAGTCGACAAGAAGAGGAAATGGATATGAAGTTGACACCAGGTAAGATTTTTCAATGATTTTCCAGTAGCTAATATTTACCTTCCTTAATCACTAATCCTTATCCTTTTCTGTATACTAAGACCGCAGCCAAGCTTCGATTGTACGCCAACCGTCTGATCGGCGACCGGATGCAAACATATCGATACGATCGAATGGGAACAACACCTCCTGCAACACTTCGGCGCTGAACACCACCGATCTGCAGGGTTCTTTTCACGGCAGTTGCGCCAACGACAGTATTATAAATCCCAATGGTGGTGCCGGCTGCAACATGGATTTGTCCACTAGTAGTGCCTCCACAGCCCCGTCGAACTGTGGATCCGTCAGCATTGATCTAAGTGCGCTTGCCGAGCTCAATGCGTTTGATGGGACGGAAAAGGACTCGCGACGGGAACGGTGAGTAATGGTGGATGAATTGCCAGGAATATATTGATATAATCTTTGATATCCCACGACAGTTACACTCAGAATCCGCAGCACAAGAGCGCACCAGTCTCCGTAAATCGATCGGAGTCGTACAAGGAGCGCTTGTCCAACAAGAGGAACCGCAACAGTCGCCGCAAGACCTCTGATCCAAGCTTATCGTCGCGTCCCAAGTAAGTATTCTTAGTAATCGATTTCTAGGAAAGAAGAGGGAGAAGGAGCACTCATGTGACCTACTGTCTGTCTACTGGCTTGCCCTCCGTTCGCGGTCTCAGCTTACCGAATAAATTCTTCCATTCCATTGCCATTGCCTGGGGCCACTCCCTCTTGGCCTCTCCAACCTCGCGGCATTTTCCTACGCGGCCAAGTAACCGGATATTAATTTTACTAATTAATGTGAATTGCGTCGCAATGCAGTCCGTACATACTGCTGTCTGCTTTTCACAACTTTTCCATTGCGTGTCTATTCTCTGAAGAAAATTCGCTTTACTTTGAGTTTTTAATTAAACTATATTTAAGTTGGGAAGACACAAGGAAGGATATGATTAGCAGGCATGCATTAATACCCCATAGGGCGCTCCGAATGGAAGAGTATCCGGCCTTCGAGCAGTCATTACCTCGATTGTTTACGGTGACTATTACCGCATATGTATGTGGTTGGTTGGCTGGCAGTCAGTGGCGGATAGTTGATTAGACGCCGGCATTGACATCGATTATATTGTCCTGTCCGCCACCGCAATATGTAGGCCACGCCAGAACCGACCAGTCCACTCTCGACCATGCTGGTAGTCAATGCCAGGTCGCGTCCCGTGTTTCCTTTTGACAGAACTGTTTGAGCAACTGGTTCCGACACACATCTAACCTGCCAGTGGCAGTGGAAATAGCAGTTCTTGTCCTGAACTTGACTCATCATCAGCAGATAAAAAACATTCAACTAAAACCACACAATGGAAAGAAATATACGATTTAATCGCAGTAAAAGCTTTAAGACGACCCTGAATTTCGAAGGCATAAAGTAATACATTAAATTTTAAAAATATAAACAGGATATCATTTAATTTCTAATTTAAATTTATTCCTAATTTACTTCCTTTCAGCGATGAGCAACTGGACTTGGGCCTTTCTAATGCAACCTATGTGGCCCGCTCCAATTCTAGTCTTTCTTCTTCAGCTGGCGGCAGCGAGAGTCCCAGCACTTCGATGGAGCACTTCGCTGCTGTAGCCGCCGGAGGAGGAGCCGTGGGCGGCGTCCAGCCCATGCCGAGTGGCTTGAATCAGAGCCAACAGCATCCGCATCTGCTCATTCAGCAGCACGCCCAGCAACATTGTCAGCAGCAGGACACCTTTCAGGCCGGCATGGCGTCAGCAGCAGGCAGTGGAAGTGGTACGGCCAGCAACGCAAGCTTCTGGAATGCTGGAAATCCGTTGCCCAGGCATGGAAACCTGGATAGCGAGGACGAGGATGATGCCAATGAGGTTGAATGGAGTTCAGTGGTGGCCGCCGAGATGCTCGCAGCTCTAACGGATGCCGAAAAGAAGCGTCAAGAGATTATTAATGGTAAAGAATATCCATTTGTTTATATGACTTATACTTATTTTCATTTCTCCTCGCGCAGAAATCTATCAAACCGAACGCAACCATGTGCGCACCCTAAAGCTGCTGGATCGCCTGTTCTTCCTGCCACTCTACGAGAGTAACCTGTTGTCCCAGGACCATCTGCTGTTGCTCTTCCCTCCCGCCCTGCTGTCGCTCCGCGAGATTCACGGCACTTTCGAGCAGAAACTGAAGCAGCGCCGCATCGAGCACAACCATGTGGTGAACCATTTGGGCGACTTGCTGACCGACATGTTCGACGGCCAGTCGGGTATTGTTTTGTGCGAGTTTGCGGCTCAGTTCTGTGCACGCCAGCAGATCGCCTTGGAGGCCCTGAAGGAAAAGCGCAACAAGGATGAGACGCTGCAGAAGTTGTTGAGGAAGTCCGAGTCGCACAAGGCATGCCGCCGCCTCGAGTTGAAGGATCTTTTGCCCACCGTGCTGCAGCGCCTCACCAAGTATCCGTTGCTTTTCGAGAACTTATACAAGGTGACAGTGCGCGTGCTGCCCGAGAATACCACCGAAGCGGAGGCGATTCAGCGAGCCGTGGAGTCCTCGAAGCGGATCTTAGTCGAGGTCAATCATGCGGTGAAGACAGCCGAGGATGCTCACAAGTATGTAGAATCGAAGCAAACAACTTGATCGATAATTTAAACATTGTACTTACTTTCTGTTTTACAAAAATAGACTACAAAACATTCAGCGTAAGCTAGACAGATCCTCCTATGACAAGGAGGAGTTTAAGAAATTGGACCTGACACAGCATCACCTCATCCACGATGGCAACCTGACAATCAAGAAGAATCCTGGTGTCCAGTTGCACGGCTTGCTCTTTGAGACTATGATCGTTTTGCTGACCAAGCAGGCAAGTTGCTCCCTGAGGATTGCCACAGAACCATTTTAATTTGATTGTTTTTTCGGCAGGATGATAAATATTATTTAAAGAATTTGCACACGCCGCTGTCGGTAAACAACAAGCCCGTGAGTCCCATTATGAGCATCGATGCAGAGACCCTGGTGCGCCAGGAGGCTGCCGACAAAAATTCCTTTTTCCTCATCAAGACAAAAACATCACAAATGCTGGAGCTGCGGGCGCCCAGCAGCTCCGAATGCAAGACGTGAGTACTGATGGTGTCTCGGCATCCCAGAAACTTAGAATAATTTCCTGTACATTTCCCTTGCAGCTGGTTTAAGCACATCTCGGATGCGGCTGCGCGGCAATCGAAGAACCGGTCGAAGAATGCCACGAACGCCAGCCATGACACAAGCATCAGTGACCCAGCGCTCACCAGCATTCCGCATTCCAGCACTAAGGAGTCCCTGGAGCTGACCACCGATTGCCCGCAGCCAATGTCGGCGACGGCTACGGTAACCACAACACCCCTGGCACCCATGCTGCCAATAGCCACGGTGACTCCAGCGCCTGCGACAAGCTCCATTTTGGGAGTTCAGCTAAGGAATAAGGATGTCGCTGAAGCAGATTATGTGAACACACCCAAGTCACAGCGTTCAAGCCAGAGTGATGCAGTAAGTCGCTCCATGTCCATTCGAAGCACTGGAGAGCCCAGCAAGTATGCCGCGAATGGATCGGACCCGAGCACCGACGTAACCCTGCGGCACTCGCAGTCCGCGAGAGAATCAGCCAGGCCGGGATCCAGTGGCGAGGAAAGGAACTCCACGTACGGAATGGTGGGAGGCCACTCCAAACGCGACAGTGCCAGCATTGTCTGTTCGAACAACTCGAACAACACGCGCACCCTGCTGATGCAGAGTCCCCTAGTGGATCCCACGGCCATCCAGATCAGTATCAGTCCTGCACACACCGCGGAGCCTGTGCTAACGCCGGGCGAGAAGCTGCGCCGCTTGGACGCGTCTATTAGGAACGATTTGCTGGAGAAGCAAAAGATCATTTGTGATATTTTCCGTTTACCTGTGGAGCACTACGACCAGATTGTGGACATTGCCATGATGCCAGAGGCGCCGAAAGACAGTGCAGATATCGCTTTAGCTGCCTACGATCAGATCCAGACCCTGACGAAGATGCTGAACGAGTACATGCATGTGACGCCGGAGCAGGAGGTCTCGGCGGTGTCCACCATGGTGTGCGGCCACTGTCACGAAAAGGAGAAGCTGCGCAAGAAGGTGGTACCACCAGCGTCGTCTTCACCACCGCCGCCGCCGTTGCCGCCACCAAATAGACAGCATGCCCAGGCTCAGGCCCAGATACCGCCATCGAGGCTGATGCCCAAACTACAAACCCTTGATCTTGACGAAGTTGCCATACACGAAGACGATGACGGTTACTGTGAGATTGACGAGCTGCGCCTGCCAGCGATTCCGTCCAAGTCGCAGGACTCCTCCACAACGACGCCGCTGGCTCCTATGAAAGATGATCCGAAACCTACACAGTCTGACGAAGGCACGGATTCTGTTCCTGATGAAAATCTGCCTGAGGCGGCGGAGTCGGAAAAGAAGGTGGCTGGTGAACCAGTCGACGCTGAGCTGCCGTCTACAAGCGAAACTTTCGGCGCCGAAAAACCAAATTTAGAGGCGGAGAAACCCAAGCCTGAAATTGCTTCTGATAATGAAAGCATGACAACTGCATTGCCGGATGGACTTCCATGTCCACGTACCGATAGTGCCATCGATGAAAAGACGGCTGAGAAAACGTCTTTATCGGTGGAAAGCAAGGACGACATCGAGGTATCCGTAAGTATTGCTTGCCCCGCAACTATTATCTTTGTTTACTCTTTGTTTTTGCTACGAAGGAACCCTTGGCGGTGACCCGAGTCGATGGCTCGACACAGACAGCACCGCCGTCGGAAATGGAGAAGTTAATTGGAGCATCTGGCAGCACCTGCGGGCCGAATCGCATCCAGCACGCCAGTGTCTTGGAGCCAAGCGTGCCCTGCCATGCACTCAGCAGCATTGTGACAGTACTGAACGAGCAGATTTCCATGCTTTTGGTGCGTTTTTGATCTTTATTATAAAATGAATTTACATTTTAATAATTATTTTTTCGATCAACAGCCAAAAATTAACGAACGAGATGTGGAGAGGGAGCGATTGCGTAAAGAGAATCAACACCTTCGCGAGCTTTTAAGTGCGCTGCATGAAAGACAGCGAGTTGATGAAGTCAAGGTAATACCTTCTACCTTTATGGTGGACAAATAATCGTTAACGTGCTCCCTTTTTCATTAGGAAACTCGGTTCGATCTTTCGAAACTGATGCATGCCGAGGATGTCGTGTTTGACGATGAAATTGACGCCATTTCCAACAGTTCACTGACGCCCACGCCTACGCCAACGCCCACTCCGCTTCCGTTGGCCACGGCTTCGCCTAGCGCCACCACCCAGACAGCGGTAGCCATGAGAGTTAACAGCACTGAGGATGAGGAATCGGGATGTTAGGAAACTTGTTTAATATATATATTTCTTTTTTTTGTGTATAAAATACATATATTTGTTCTTGTTTTTCCCCCGCACACACACGCATTTGTCCAATTGAATTGGCGGCGTCTGTGCTTTACGAGAGTAGCCTTTCTAATAGCATGCCTTTTACTACTGTAGCCTGTAATGTAGCTACTTTTGTTTTCTTACAAAAATTATGTATTCCACAAGAAGAGCCGATAACACGCCCTTGAATTAAGCCTAACCATGTCCCCCGTCGTAAAACTAATTAAATACATATATTTACATATGCATATTATCTCGACTTAAAGAATATATAATATATATCTGCTAAAATACACACAATGTTTGATACATTTATAAAGAACAATAAACAATATATAGTTATTGAGAAATACACCAGAACGGCGAAAGTTCTTTTCTGAAGAACGGTAAGTATTTGCACTCGGTAAATAATTTTATATTTTATTTAATTAATTATCTTCTCGAAATCAGCTAGCGGTTAAACTGAGGAAAGAGAAGGAAGCTAGGGGGAGGCCAAACCACCACAGCTAATAATGCTTTCTTGGCACTCTTCCATTGCTTTTCCATTTGTTCAGCTGGCCCCTATTATTAATATTTATTAATATTGATATTTCCACATAAAATTATCGAGAAAATCAGGCGCACGTTTGGCGAGATACATCACCTCTCGACCCGAGCGTTCGACTGAGGTCTAAAAATAAAGAACGCGTCTCGGTCCGAGTTACGCACGCAATTAGCCAAAACTACTTAGCACCGACTAAATACATATGCACAATGACAGGGCTCCCGAAATGAGGGAAGAATTCACCTCTTCCTCAGCCAGCATAGGTGCTGGCGAGTATATTTTTGTATAATTGCTCCTCAGTGCGTTTTGGGCATCGACGCCGCTAGGAACTATTCACTAACTGAATAGTTTTCATTCTTTCTTCCCCGACCAGGCACACCACCACGTAATCGATGCAAGACCTGAGCGAAAATATTCAGCAGGTACACAATGAGAAGCTGGGCAGGTAAGAGGAGCTGGAACCATACTCCTCTCCTTCCGAATTATTGACATATTTTCCGGCTTAGGCATCTGGTGGCCGGGCTAGCTATCGAGGAGGGGGAAACGCTTCTGGAGGAGCGCCCTTTGCTGGTAACTCCCCACTGGGAGTGTGGCCAGCTCAAATGCGCCCAGTGCCTGCAGGAATCGTATGTAATGTGCCGCAAGTGTCAGGTGTATCCCCTTTGCGTGGATTGCAGTCAGCACGATGACTTCGAGTGCGAGTTCTTTGCCTCCGGAGCGGGAAAGTCGATCTGCAAGGATCTTTTGGTAAAGAACTATGGAATATGTGGACTGCTGAAGCTACTACTACTGTTGGAGAATCCAGATACAAGAAGCGACTGCCAGTTGCTGATGGAGAAGCCTATTAATCTGGAGGATTACCGCGATGCAGAGGGAATGTGGCAGGATCATGAGGAGCAGGTGGTTAGACCTCTAATGGAAAGCGGTATTGTGGATTTGCTTCCCTCGCAGCAGTTAACATCCGATGTGCTCCATGCCCACTGCATCCGCATTGATAGCCATGCCTTCGAGGTAACCGCCAGAGATGGCGACACCCTCAAAGGAGTCTTTGTGTGCGGCGCCAGTTTGCCCCACCATTGTGTTCCCAACACTGTGGTGGCTCTGGACGAGCAGTTCAACATGAAGCTCTACGCTGCGGTTCCCCTGCAGCCCGGTGACATTATCTACAACTCGTACACGAATCCCTTGATGGGCACCAGCCAGAGACAGCACCAACTAAGGATGAGTCGGCGACTGGACTGTGCCTGCTCTCGCTGCCTGGATCCCACAGAAATGGGCACACACATGAGCAGCATGAAGTGCCGGGAATGCGCCGAGGGATTTGCCGTCTGTGAGGTGGATGCCAATGGCAGACTAGGAGATTGGCGCTGCCTGGACTGTAAGAGCCTCCTGCCCGCCGCAAGTGTCCATGAGCTGCTGGCCGAGGTTGGTGGAGCTTTGGTGGATGCCCGTGGTGATTTGCACGTCTATGAATCCCTGTTGACTCAATACCAGCAACTATTCCATCCCAATCACTTCCTCCTGCTGGACATTAAGCAGAACATAGCCACAATTCTGCGCGCTGCCGCCCTGATGAACTCCGTGGAGCAGCCGTGCAAGAAGCTTCTCGCCCGCCGTGTGGAACTGTGTTCCGATCTGCTGCCCATCTGCCGGACTGTTGTCCCTGGTCTCTCCAAGCTATACGCCATCGGTCTTTTCGAATATTTGATCTCTCTCATAGAGCTTATCGAGCTGCAGTTTGCCGAAAGCGATCTGGACAAGAAGGGATATGTGGTGTGTATTTCAAGTATTTAACGTTCTTTGTAGGGATATGAAACTCACTTTTCTTTGCTTTCTTCCAGGCTCAACTTAGGATCGCAAGCCAGGCGGCCAAGGAAGCGATGGAGCTACTCCGTTTCGAGCCCGAGAACTCCGCCGAGGGCTACTTATCCGAGCGGATAGCCATGGAGTTGGAGCGTATTGAATCCGATTTGATGAAATACGGCAGATAGTTTAGTTCTGTCCGCAATCGATATTGTTTGTAAACGCTTCGCAGCATTGTTGTCGCGACGAATTTTAAATTTAAAATAAATTAGATTAGCCCAATGGAAGGAGAGAGGAGTGCTTCCCTTCAGTTGCTGTTGCCACTTGTGTTGCTGGCGGACGGGCGACATGGTTCAACGTTTAGGAGCGGTGCAAGGTAGGGGGAATCATTGACCAAGAAATAAATAAAGAATTGTCGTTCAATTAAAAATAAGTCGCCGCAACGAATCGCGCTGGCTGGGCTGTCAGTATGCCAAAGGTATCCGAAGGGAACGGGATCAGAGACAATGGCCGCCGCAGTAACCGATGATTTCGACAAGAAGTGTGCGGTGAAGCACAACGAGACGCTGGGCAGGTGCGTGCTCCTACTCCTTACTCCTTTTCTGATTATCTCAGCTCCTCTTTTGCCTTCTCCCCAAGGTTCTTGGTGGCCCAGTGCAACATACGAGCTGGCGAAACCGTGCTGCTGGAGCAGCCCATCGTTGTATTACCCCACATTGGTGACAGACGCTGTTCGAAGTGCTTCAAGCTCACCCATAGCTTCTGCAAGTAAGTAATGGAGTTCCGATCCGCCCCCGAATCTTATGTAAACTCTTTAGGAAGTGCCGCATTTTAGCTTTGTGCGCGGAGTGCTCGGATCATGATGAGCGAGACTGCCAAAGGCTTGGTGAGCTGAAAATGTTAGAGGAGCAGGTGCAGCAACTACAGGGAGATGATCACACTGCTGTCCAGACTGCCCTGAAGTGTCTGCTATTGAGAGAGCATGCGGACACACTGCCAATGTACGAGGAAATGTCCCTAATGGAAACCCATTTGGAGGTCAGGCGAGGCACTGATATCTGGAAGAACTATCAAGAGCAGGCCTTTGTTCCTCTGGAGAAGAGCGGAGTGCTGAAGCAACTGCATGCCGAAGCAAATGAAGATCTGGTGCAGGGTCTCCTAGGTATCCTGGACATCAATACCTTCGAAATACGTGCCCCGGAACCGGGTGGCTCCATGAGGGGACTTTATCGCCGGGCGGGTCTCTTTGCCCACAGTTGCATGCCCAATCTGGTGACCGCCATTGATGATGAGCGTCGGATTAAGGTATATGCCAACAGGTTTATAGCCGCCGGCGAGATCCTTTACTACTGCTACACCAATGTGCTCCTTGGCACCGAGGAGCGTCGCCAAATACTGAAGGAGGGAAAGTGCTTCGACTGCAACTGTCCCCGCTGCCAGGATCCCACCGAATTGGGCACTCACATGAGTAGCTTTATATGCAGTCCTTGCTCCTGTTCCGGCGGCTATATAGTCCGCCAGCCGGAGTCTGGGATTTGGCAATGTCTTCTAAATCCGGAGCACACTCTGAAGCAGGAGTTCGTTTCGAATATGCTGGAGCGAGCCAAGGAGGAGATATTCCATGCCAAGGATGATATTTATAGGCTGGAACTACTTCTAGCCAAGCTGAGCCGATTACTCCATGGAAACCATTACCTAATGTTAGATCTGAAACAAAACATAGCATCAATACTGCGCGAGATCTTGCAGAACATGGCACACCGACCGAACAGAAAAGTCTATGAGCGGAAAATTCGCTTGTGCCAGGAGATTTTGCTGGTTCTCAAGGTCCTGACTCCCGGCATCTCAAGATTAAAGGCCATAGCTCTCTACGAGCTGGCAAACACACAGGCAGAGCTGGCCAGGAAGCTGTATAGCGAGCAGGAGGAGAGTGCCCGCGACCTGTTGGTGGGTTAAGTCCTCTTATGTCGCGTAATATTTCCTCCTAAACAGCCCATACTTTTCAGGAGGAGCTTGAACAAACGGAGGTCATGATACGAGAGTCCCTGCGAATGCTACTTTTCGAGCCCATTTCCACTCCAGAAGGCCAACTCGCACGTAGCATGCTCAGGGAGCTAAAGGAACTACAGCACGATATAAAACTACTCAAGGAACCCAATGACGATGTGGTGAACTAATTAGCAAAATTTGCATTTCATTTTCTTACAACTTTGGTTATGTTTTCTTAAAAAAAATGTACTAAACATAGATGCAAGCTAAATTCTAGGGCTTGAGCTTTATTATTTCTTCTTAGTTGATTAATAATACTTTATTTTAAAAGCTTTTAAAAGACAGTTTAAATTTTGAATTTAAACTTCATTGCCGATAGTCGACAATCGATTACGGTCAAGCTTTAAGCTATCGCTCAAGTTTGGTATTTACCAACACTCTTCCATATATTTGTTTTGTTGCTAAACTTTTCTCTTATCGTTTATTTTCGCATTAAACAATAAAAGCTCGGCAACAAAAGAGTTGAACAAGTGGAATTTTTGACTATTGAATATAGTTAACACATAAGAACAATGACCAGGGTGGGAAGAAGCCAAACAGCTGATTTGGGGAAACAACCCCTTTAAGCATTTCATTTGAGTTTTGCAAGTGCTGCGAATAAGTGGCGATAAGTTTGCTCTCCGCAATCACGGTCTCAACCAATACCGGAACAACAACAACAGATGCTGCATTATAGACACCACTAGCTGCTCCTCACCCTCACCGTCTCCTCCTGCATCAGCCGTTGCCATGACCGGAACATTGTGAAATTCTTGCCATTCGTCATCGTAGTTGTCTCAGTTGCGGTTATCCCCCGTTAGGATGGCCCTCGCCAGTGCTGCCGCTGCCCTGCTCAAGGGCTCCCAGACGCCGCTGCAGCAGCTCCTGGAGGACATCAACTTCCAGCGCACCAAGGAGATGCGGCAACTGCTCAAGGATGGTGAGTATTGCAGGGATTCTTGACTTGTCTTTTCTTTTCCTTGGGAAAATTTGTCTACATTTCGCATTATCGATTTGTCAAGAGGGGAGACAAACCCTAAGGGATATGTGTGTGTGCCTGCTGCGCCTGTGCGCGTCGGTTTTCCGTCCCACTTTTTGGCTCACCATTTGTTTTCTTTTATATAAGCGGCTTTTACTTTTATCGGAGTTAATAGGTGGGTGGGGACGGCAGAGAGAGAACGACAGCCACAAACAGCTGTTCACCTGTCGGACAGCTTTAACATCTTCATCCCCTAGGCAGGAGTTTGCATCCTTCCAAAATAAACTTAAACGAACTGTGTCTTTAGTATACATGTATAAATTGTTTATAGCTTCGAATCCTAGCAATTGTTAAACATTTAATAAGTTTTTTATAACCTACAATTGCTTTCTAACTGCTCACCACTTTGTTCTCCATTCCTCTTACAGATGGTGGCTTTGTGGTGCTACAAGGTACCACCTATTGGACCGACCTGTTCGTGCGGCACTTTCTTTTCCAGACGGAGCCCGTGCACAGCATCGATTCGGACGATCTACTCTTCTTTGTGCGCAAGAAGCACGTGAAGAGCTCCTCGCGTCACATGCCAAAATTTGAGGTGAACTGCTGCTGTTATCTCCTCTTTTAAGTTCATTTTTCAACAAATAAAATCTATTCCTTAGACTGAAGTTGAGGTATTCCGCAAGGACTCGCGCAAACTGCCCATAGGCGATCCCGATGTGGACTGGGAGGAGACAGTGTATCTGAATATGGTTATACACCAGTTCGATTACACGCTGACTCTGGCCATTTGTACAAGGACATCACCAAAAGAGCTGCAGGTGCTAAGGAGGCATTCGCAGCGGGTCTATGCCAGTCCCAGTCGCCGGAAGATGGACACCAAGGGCGAGGGGGAGGAGATTACGTATCCGCACATCTGCTTCATGGTGGACAACTTCGATGAGGTCTTTAGCGACATTCTGGTGCGCGACGGGGAGATGGTGTGCGTGGAGCTGGTGGCCAACGACAAGGATGGAGCGGTGCAGGGAGTGATTTTCTTAGGATCCATACGCTACGATGCCTTGAAGAAGGTCTACGATGCCAGGGTTGGTTCGAATCTCTTCAATAGAACTCGAAATAATATTATATTCTTTATTTCTGGCAGCAATCCAGTCTCAGCTCCAAGGTGGCGCAACGCATGTCCTTCGGGCTTTTCAGCAGTGGCGCCGGCGTCCAAACCCGCTGTGAATTTGTCCGGATGAAGGGGCCGCAGGGCAAGGGCCATGCCGAGATGGCGGTGACGAAGCCAAAGGGTTCCGGTGTGGAGACGCCCACCAGCGAACCAGGTTTCTGTGCCACGGACATGTGGGACGAATGGGAGGAGGAGAACGATGACTATTGCACGTATCGCCATCAACGCCGCCTCAGCGATCCCAGCGCCAATCTCAATAACTTCTCGCGCTACGGTTGGCGCACAAAGAACTCTTCGAACAACCAGGACATGGTCGGCAGCGGCACCAGTCCCAGTGTGGGAGCCAAGGCGCGATCGGAGAACGAGGGTCTGGACTCGCTGGCCAGCGAGGTGTCCGAAATCGAGGCCGGGGATCTGCGAGACGGTCAGTCTGAACTTGAATCTATATGTATTTGTCCTAGTTTTCACTTCATTTGAGCATCCTCTTTAGTTGCATGATATTTAAGCTTGTAGACGTTGATCGCTGATATTTCCGCTTGCTCCTTTCATTTCCGTTCATATTCCTGAGTTCATATTCTCGTAATGTGTTGTGTTGTTCCATTGATTTTCAACCTTTTACAACTTCCAACTATCAAATTTATATATATACTTAATATGTGCCCCCTAAAAGCGACTCCACGAGTATATATATAAAGAGAGAAGAACACCAGACATATTGCCGAGAAAGCAGGACAAATAATACACAAAGGACAACCAAATTATCTTCTGTTCATCCCACCCTCTACCCCCCATTCACCCTAGCAGTTTTATTTCCATTACTGGTGGCTCGATTGTGTTATATTCACTAGACATCCTTTCCATCTGTCCACCCTACATCCCCCTCGTTTAGTGTTCCCCATTTTCACCTATGATTTCCATTGCTTTCCGTTTTTGTTGCCAATTATCCATTAAGTTGCTTGGGCCGATCCTTTCGGTTGTATGTACATGATGTGTGTCAATGTATATGCTTTTAAAACGCAAAAACCGATCTATATCTACTTGTAGATCAGCAACGTCCTGCTTTCTCGGCCTCCGCGGCTAAACTGCACCCAAATCCGAACTGTGAGACTCACAAACTCGCGACTGGTGGTGACCAAACCGAACAGGTGCCCCCAGAATCATCAACAGCTCCAGAATCGTCAACTGCTGCTGCGGTACCTGCTGTGACTCCGCCACCCTTAAGCGCTGCCGTGGAGGTCACAGTGTCCGGTGAGAAATCAAGCAATGGAACGGAACAGAGCTCCACCACGACGGGCTGCAATTGCTTTGGTGGCAAGAAGTGCAAGAAGCGCTGGCCGGCGGACAAGAATACGGACACGCCAGAAATGTCCGAGATTTACTGCCCCAGCTGCGAGGATCCGTCCAATGAGTCGCCCGCCTGTCTGGCCAAGATGCCCGTCAAGCGGCCCACTCGGCTTAAGCCCAAGACCAGCATCCTGAGCGTGGATAGCGAGGTGCTGGTGGTGGGCAAGAGGAACAGTTTTAGGCTTCCATCCGACACCAAACGCAAGCAGCAGGCCAGTGGTAGCATCACCAGGAGCGCCTCGCTGAATGCCGCTGATCGCAGGACCAGCCTTCCTGTGGCCACCAAGAAGATCATACCCCCAAGACTGCGCACGGCCAAGGGCAAAGATTCAGAGAAGGATAAAGACAAAGATAAGGATAAGAACAAGGAAAATGAAAAGAAGTCTTCAAACCAAAAGGTCAATGGTTCAGCGGGCAACTTTCTGTCCAAGATGTCGCCCAAGCGACTCAGAGCTGCCAAGGATAAGGATAAGGATAAGGACAAATGCAAAGAAGGTGACAAGGACAAGAGCAAAACGGTGAACGCTGCAACCAAAATTAAAGGCGCCAACAATAATAATCCCAAGACAGTCAGCCCAAAAAGCGAAGAGTACGAAATAGCTGATGATGCCACTTCCCTGAATGGTGAATGTGATGGAGCTGGCGCTATGGCCAAGATGGCCATACTCAGCGAAAGCGATAGCAAGCTCATGATCAGTGTCCGAGGTCGTGAGGAGCTGCCGGTGGTGGAATCCCCCAAGACGCCACCCAACCGCTTCGAGAAGTGTGTCCGTGTGCCTGTCGAGGCGGAAAGTCATCCCTTGCAGCCGAACGAGAACAACGAGAACGAAGAGGAGGAGAAAGTGATCTCGCCCACGGACGTGGCCAATGGCAATCAGGAGGCCAGCAGTGCAACGCTTCCACGGACAGCCAAGCAGGCACATGTCAGCAAAATGCTGCACTTGGTGCCCAAGCGGCGAACTCCCGATGGTACCAACATATACTACTGGTGCGATGTGCCCAAGAAGGCGCTGAAAGGTCATTTAACTCAAGATTATCTCTATTTCTGATGCATGCCTATGTAGCTCTTAGGTTCTCGATCCGCAACGATGAAAACTGATTTCCATTGCCCATTTTATTTACAGAACTCGACGATGGTGCTTATAATCCTCTGTGGACCAGTCGAGGCTTCACGCAGTCCTTCCATTTCTGGAAGGAGAATCGAAGGCAGCAGTCCACTCCGCTCAACGCATTTCTCACCTATGTGACACTGCCCTGGTGGAGCATTGCCAAGGGTAAGTGAAGTTTGTGCTCATTAAACATAAACCTTAGGCTGAACTCTGGCTTATTACAGATCTCTTGGATCACCGGGAAACGCCTATTCTGACCTTTTAGTATTAACTTCATTTGCGATTGTGATTTACGTGCGCCCTCTATATGCTTTATAGCTCCTTTCACAAGGCATTGCTCCTATTAACCGATCGAATGCCGTGATGATTAGTCTCAGTTCAATTTATCAGTATGTACTTGCGTTAAGTTTCCTAAGCAACAGAGCCAACCTACAAATTTATGATCTACGAGTCTACAAATTACGATACACTGTTACCGATGATATGGAATGGAATATATATATAATTGTAATATTATTTGTAAATTGTACCGCAACATTTATACCACAAAATATATATACGAAATAGAAAAGGAGGCGCCTGGGAATTGAGAGATTAATCAAGGAGCAAACCCGCTTTAATGTTTATGTTCAGAAAACGCGACAAATTACCCGATGCATCCGGTTCGGGTCGCCGCTCGAGGTTCGACTTGATCGACGCCTCTCCCGCTCGATTAGTCTGTTGTTGAGCTGCGTCGGGAACGGTCGCTGGTCCGTCGTTCGAGCTTCATCGCAATCGTCAAGTGATAACGTGGGAAACAAAGGCTTTCCGAGATGGGGCAATCGCTGCCGCTGCTCATCCGCCTGCTGGTAGTTGTCTGGCTGACAATTAGTACGGTCACCGCCTGTCCCCGGGCGCCCACCCACTTGAACCACGGCCGACGCACACGCGGTGACAATGGATACAAACTAATTGTGGCCGATGGACCCAACGGATATGTTCCCGGCAAGACGTATAATTGTAAGTCGCGGGAGAAGCTACTTAGCCGATGGCAGGTTTCGTAATCATCAGCAGAGGGGTCACTTGAGAACTACGAAAGGAAAAAAACAAAAACAATCGAGGCGATAAGCCGAGAAAATCCAGAGCAGATGTCAGTTCATCTCTTGAGTTCAACTTGTCTTTTGATAATGACAATATATTGTTGATAATAATACAGAAAGTGATGATCTTCAGTCACATGAAATTAAGCTTAACTTTTAAGTAAGGAATTTGATGAAGGAATATACATATGTATACTAAACTAGGCTCGTCATGAACTTGACTCTCAACGTAAATGGAGAAGAAGCTGACTCTGCCAACAATGAACTTATTATTCTATAAATTAGTTACAAGTTTACGATAAATGCTTAAATATATTCCAAGACGTTGACGTCGGGATGGTAGGTTCTCAAGTGCTTGTCGAGGTATCCATGCCCCTTAAAGGCTCTGCGACAAATGGCGCAGCGAATCGTAAATGAGTGAGACATCAAGTGCTTCCTGTAGACTGCCTCCTGTGTGAAGTTATCGTCGCAATATTCGCAAAATAATAGAAATCGAGTAAGTTGCGGTATGAAGCCAAATAAATTGAAATAGTGCTGAGTGCTGTTCGAAAGTGGGACCTTCCTGAAGTGCTTAGAGTCGACAGTACGCCAAAACCACAATGCAATTAGATTTAGTATGCGCTTTGCATCGGTCTTTGATAAATGACAGTCCAGTACGGCATTTACGTCTTGGGTTAAGGATTCTATTAAGGAAGCAAGTCTTTGGGGATCATTCCCCATGGGTTTAGTCCTTCGGCTGTTCCAAACTTCGTCGTACTCTTGGAAGATTTTACAAAATTTGACCGCCTTTGCACGTAAATCCTCCAACTCGTCCAACATGATCTTGTCCTCATAGCTGGAATTGAGGATTACTGGCAGCTGAAAAGGATGAGGGATAAGGGAGGATAATGATTTAGGAGTCTGTCATCCTGCTACTTATTCGATCAATTTCTCACCCCAACATATTTCAAGAGAGTACAATTGTCAATTAGCACTTCTATGCATTCATTTGCACCAGTCGATGTGGAGCATGTGCTCGAAGTTGGATTTGTTGCTGCGAGGAGGATATCTAACTTGTTTTCTACTTTCGTGCTCTCCAATCGTGATCGATTTGTTATATAATTCTTGACATCTTTGTTGAGTTTTTGGATTTTAGTTCTTGAATTCTTCACCTTAGATGGACTCTCTTTGTTTTCCTTCGAATTTCTTCTCAAGGGCGAGCTAAGCAGAGCAGCAAGCTCTTTATCTATGTCAATATCGTCTAAATGTTCAGTGATATTTAAATTCTCATTTTGCATATTGAGCTTTGGCAATATTTCAATTTTTCGGATTTCGATAGGCGATGATTTACGGGTACTTTGGGTTCCACGTATAGTGGGTAAATTAAAGATTTCGTTCTTCTGGCAGGTTGGTTCCTCTTCTTTTGTACAGGTCTGGACGACTGATTGCGAGGAAGTCTGATAAGAGGCTTCTTCTTCATTTGAGCAGGAAACGACTGTTTCCGACGATGTGGTGGTGGTGGTTGTCATCTGAAGCGAGATTCGGGCTGTCGTTAGGGTAGATTTCCTAACGCTTAGGTTACCCCCGCTCATGGGAGGCCTAGAAGGAGTCATGGAAAGCGGTACCCTAGGTCGAATTGCAGCCAATTGCAGGCACTGAGCCTGTTCATCATGGTTCTTCTGTTCGTCCTGTTTATTATTTAAGGACATTTGCTTCTTTGGCACAAAGTTGTCAATAGCGCGCAAAATGCGCTTCTTAACGCTGCTCATGCGCTTTCTCGACTGCCTGGCAATTGCGTGACTTCTTAAGCGGGAAATCTTCAGGCCAACTTCTTTCCTGTTGCGTCCTCCTTTGGATATTTGGCATTCTGGTGCGATTTTGGGAATAATGGTTTCCTTAGAGACTTCCTTCTTTTCCTGCAATCTTTGGCAGACCTCAAGGTAGGCTCTCATGCCTACATCCTGCTGGGAACTATCCTGATTATCTTCGAATTCTTCGTTCGACAACATGGCCTCCACTTCTGCCATGACGTCCCTGGTTGAACCGGAGGATTCCTCTTCCACTTCTTCTGCAAGATCTTTATTTTGATATTTGATTACTAAGTTTTTAGGACTTGTCATCGCCTTTACTTACCTATATCTGTAGTTTTTTTAGATTCCTCACATTCCTCCGCCACTTGTAGCACTCCACAATTTTCGCCTTGGCTATTGTTTCCAACCTCTTCGGCGTCCTGATCGTCTCCTGTTTCCTCGCCGGATAACAGCTCATCAACGCTGTATACGTTGTACTCCTCGGTAAAATTGAGCACATCGCCGTGTGCCTCATGAAGGTGCCGCAGAAACTGCGACAGATTTGAGATGAGATCCTTGCAAAAATGGCAAAACAACGCTAATTTGTTGTCTTTGGGCGACACCACCACATCACCACATTTTTCAAAGGCCATATGGCCATCGTGCTCCATCATATCCGCAAAAATAGACATACTAGGGTAACTAAACAAACTTTAACAAAACAAAATTAAATCGCGCGTTCTCTCGAAATGAGTGTAGCGTGAGCAGTGTGGGCAGCTTCGTCAGATCAGTGTTGAAAATCCCAGCTGTGATTCAATATATTCGATACTATTACTCGATACTTTGTAATCGCTTTTTGAATCCCATTTTTTTGCCAGTGCTTCTGCTCGGATCCCGCACTCACACAAAAATCCAGCATTTTACACATTTCACCATCGCTGCTGAGGCCCACACCGGAGCTCGCCGTCCCCAGGCAGCCAGTCCCAGGCGAGTGGGTCGCTTCCAGTTGTTCAGTGATTCTCTGACCCAATTCAACGATCGGTGTGTGAACACCGTATCCGAGGCGGATGATCTGCCCAAAACTGAGGTGCAGGTGATGTGGGTGGCTCCAGAGTCAGGCTCCGGGTGTGTCTCCCTCTCGGCAATGGTGTACGAGGGGCCACGTGCCTGGTTTGCCGACGATGGCCAACTGTCCACGGTGATCTGTGAGCGTAAACCGGATGCAGCCGCTGCCCAGAAGGAGTGCTGCGCCTGCGATGAAGCCAAGTACAGCGTGAGTCATAGGTTATTCAATAAATTTCTGGAAACTAAAGCTTGCTGCCCAAACTCCAGTTTGTTTTCGAGGGCATCTGGTCGGATGACACGCATCCCAAGGACTATCCTTACGCCATCTGGCTGACGCACTTCTCCGATGTCATTGGCGCCTCGCACGAGGCCAACTTCTCGTTTTGGGGCGAGAACCACATAGCCACCGCTGGCTTCCGCTCCCTGGCGGAATGGGGATCACCGCTTGCTCTGGAAAAGGAGCTGCGGGGCAACGGTCCCAGGTTGCGAACCCTAATCAAGGCAGCTGGTCTGTGGTACCCGAATGTCAACCAGAACACGTCCTCCAAGTTCCGCGTGGATCGTAAGCACCCTAAGGTGTCGCTGGTGTCAATGTTTGGTCCCTCGCCCGACTGGGTGGTGGGTATCAGTGGATTTGATCTCTGCACCTCGGACTGCAGCTGGAAGGAGTCAATTGATTTCGATCTGTACCCCTGGGATGCGGGCACCGACAGTGGCATCTCCTACATGGTGAGGCTAAGTGTTTATCTGAAGTATTTTTATATTTTAATATTGAGTCGTTGATAGTCACCTAATTCGGAGACTCAGCCGCCAGAAAGGATGTACCGCATCACCACTATGTATCCAGAGGACCCTAGGGCTCCCTTCTACAACCCGCAGAGCCGCGAGATGACTCCTTTGGCGAAACTGTACTTGAGGAGGGAGAAGATTGTCTCCCGAAACTGTGACGATGAGTTCCTGCAGGCCCTTCAGCTGGAAGTGTCTGACGATGCCGAGGAGCAGGACATAAGAGGTGGGTCGAGAAAACATGTATGTACATATGTAAAAATATTTTGAATGAAAATCTTTAATCCCACAGCTGAGTGCCGTGTCAACGAATATTCCGCCTGGAGTCCATGCTCCGTGAGCTGCGGCAAGGGAATCCGGATGCGAAATCGCCAGTATCTCTATCCCCAGGACGCGGAGAAGGTTAAGTGCAGTCGCCAGCTGGTCTCCAAGGAAATGTGCGTGGCAGCCATACCCGAGTGCGCCGATGGCTCCGCCTCGCAGCGCGATCTTGATGAGGACGAGGGTGAGAACCTGGCCAACTCACAATCGCTTGGGGGAGACAATGGTGAGGGCGCTGGCCAATGCAAGACCTTGCCGTGGAGTGTGTGGTCCGAATGCTCAGCCAGCTGCGGCATCGGCATCACCATGCGAACACGTGCCTTCGTCAATAATTTGGGGCGCAAGCGATGTCCCCACATCACGACCGTGGAGAAGAACAAGTGCATGCGGCCGGAGTGCACGTACGAGCAGGTGGAGCTCCCCGACCCCAACTGTCCCACCTCTCAGTGGAGCGACTGGAGCCCGTGTAGCTCGACCTGCGGAAAGGGCGCGACCATACGCACCCGCCTCCTGCTGCTGGAGAATGGACCGGAAAAGGACAACTGCACACGCCGTATGAAGCTGGACCAGCAGAAGGAGTGCGTCAATCCCACCAGCTGTCACATCAATGCCGACCAGGCCAAGGATATTTGTGTCCAGGCGCCTGATGCGGGTCCCTGTCGTGGCAGCTACCAACGGTATGCCTACAATCCTCAGACGCAGCGCTGTGACTCCTTCAGCTACGGCGGATGCCGAGGCAACCGGAATAATTTCCTCACAGAGAACGATTGCCTGAACACCTGCAACGTAATCCAGAGTGCATCCCGCTCGGCTGCTGATCCACAGAAGCTGCCCAAGGACTGCGTGCTTTCCGATTGGTCCACCTGGTCACCCTGCAGTGTTAGCTGCGGATCAGGCTTCTCCGAGAGCTATCGCTACGTGATCAGTGAGCCACAAAATGGTGGACAACCGTGCTCCAAGCGTCTGGTCAAGCCGCGCCGCTGTTCGATGCCGGCCTGCTAAGACGCAGTAGAATCCCTCACTGCCTCACTGAGCCTCCTGGAGGTGAGATCCTTGAATTTGTATCACCATATTTTGGTTCTTAAATAAAGGAAAATTTTTGATTTCATATTTCATTCATGGGTGACGTTTTCAATTTACACATAATTAACATATTTCAAAGCCACAAGATGGAATTTAAAAAATATATTTATTTTTAAGAAAGTTTTCTAGAAAATGATAAAGTACTGAAAAATATATATAGGTTTCGCTTTGCTAATAGAAACATATAGAACTAATTAATCGATGACCAACCTTACATTTGGTAATCACATTATCATCGACTGCTTTAACATTAAACATTTTTATAAATGTTCTTTCCCGGAAATGGAATTGATTAAAGGGCCTCACAATAAAAGCTTCGAATTGCAATTTGATAAGCAAGCTTAATAATGTTATTCCCCTTAATAAACTTCATCTAAATGCAACTAAAAGCTTTTGTTTTACCTTAATAGCGAACAGTTCTTTAAACCAGACGATTCAGTTTGGATTGTAGAAATACTGTGCCGGAAGTCCACAAGTAACGCGCTTGTTTATTAATTAATATATATTTTCTTAAGTGTAAGTAAAAACACCACCAAAATATCGTAAAAAATTTTCATGTAATGAGTGACATTAAAAAATCATAGAAAAGTATATAGTTTCTCAAACTATCTTAACTGTTTTAAATATATACATAAATATAAAGCTATTTGTTAAAAATAGTAACTTATCAGAATCGGATCGGCAATCAGACCACACAGTAACGCATAAGATACTGTCTCGCCTTCCACTTGTTACCATTGGCTCGGTAGATGAGGTGCAGGTTGAAAGCAACCTCATGCTGCAGGCCCAGGATCGATTCGTGCTCGGCAATGAGGGGATGAACAGGCACGGCCAGCGCCTTTTCGTAGTAAACGACTGCCAGATGCTGGATGTTCGCCTGGTGGTAGATCCGTCCAATATTGTAGTAAATCTCCTGCTGGGCAGCGCAATCTGCAAGTTCTGTACCCGCGGATCTCAGCTCCATGTAGCGGTTGCCAAAGGCCACCGCCTGGGACACGGCCGCCGCCTTGCGGAGCACCTTCTTCTGCAGCGCCAGCTGGTTGAAGGCCACGGCTATGCAGAGCGCCAGCAGGGGATCGGGATTCTCGCGCAGAATGGGCATGTAAATGTTTAGGGCGTACTTGAAGGAGCCGCAGTTTAGGTGGTAGTGGCCCTGAAAGATGCGCATCGGCTTGGTGTCCACCGGATGCCGGTTCATCAGACGCCGCATATAGCGATAGTACCGCACCTCGTCGCCCCGTTGGATCATCAGCGAGAGCATGTTCCACAGGTTGATGTGACTCGGCTGCTTGGCGATCAGCTCCCGCAGATACGAGAAGGCGATAGCGCAGTCCTCGTTGAAGTAGCAAGTCAGCACCATGATCCGTTCAATTTCGTGGTGATAGTAGGTGAATCTCTTTGTGGTTACCGTGGCGAAACATATCTTCTCAGCAGCCCCGTACATTCCATGCTTGAAGGCCGTGCGCACCAGCTCCAGAAAGAGGTTGAACTCGTCCTTCACAGTCAGATCGGAAGCCTCGGTGACTGCGCCCTTGGTGGGATCTTGTTGCTCTGGCTCCGCCACGTTGTCCACCGCCATAGATCGCATCTGAATGATAGTCTTTAGGCTGTCTGCATTGTACGCGCTGCCCCCGTTTGCGGCCGCCATCATCTCCTCGCGATTGTAAAGCTTAATGGAGTGGCGATTGAGCAGGGCGTAGCCCACGTCTAGGAACTCCTCGATGCGCCCGATCTGTTGCAGCATCACACATCGCTCATACAGTAGCCGGGCGATCAGCGGCTGTCCCTCGGCCTCACCTGGTTGCTCCAGCGCCTGCACGGCCTCTTCATGTCTGCCTTGTTGCTTCAGCAGGGCTGAGAGCGTGAAGCGCGCATCGTAGCAGAATGGAGCAAGCTGAACCACCTTCTCGTAGCACTGGATGGCCTCATTGGTGCGGTTCAGATGCCGCAGGCACTCTGCCTGGCGGAGCCATACGAACGCAGGGCACTCGACGGTGTCACCATCGGTGATAGGACTCATCAACGCAATGGCTTCGGCGTACTTGTGCTCCTGCATCAGGGCCTCCGTAATGTCCATGTAGAGCTCCACTCGATCCGCTGTGAGAGTGATGTGCTCCTGCACATTCTGGATGAGGTAGCCCAGCAGATGGTGGGCCCGCATGTGAATGAGGCTCACGCAGAGCTTGGCCCGCAATTCGGGAACATAGTCGTCGGGAATTTCGCAGAAGTATATGAGCTCCAGGCTCTCTTCCTGGTCGTCCTCCAGCTCGAAGTTGGTGCGCTCTCGGAGGCACCTCAGCACCTTGGCATATTGCTTATTCAAGATGAGTAGCTCCAGGTAGATATTGATGTCCTCGAGGGTGAAGCGCACGCCGCACACATTGTACGCCCCCTCCATGGCCTCTAGGGCAAGGGTGTGCTTCTCCAGCACATGGAAGTACCGAGCCACATTCTTGGCCGTGCTTAGGCACATCTGCCACTCCTCCTGCGGCATCAGAGGCAGCATCTTTAAGTACGTAAACATGGACGCACTCGTTTCGCCCATCTTCTGCAAAAGTTGCGCCTTTCGCAGCCGCAGCTGGTAAACCTTCGGCAGCATCTTGATGGCCTTGGTGTAGATAAGACGGGCGCGCGCCAGGTTGCCTTGCTGCACGAGTAGGTCGGATACCCTGATCCACATATCCCGATCTTGGGGATTCAGGTGCGCCGCCAACGTAGAGAAGTTGAGGAACTTCACCTCGTCACGGTTCTCGTAAATCTCGGCCAGTGTATAGAAGGGTTCGCTGGCCAGCGGATTCTGTCGAATGATCTCCATGCAGATGCGCTCGGCGGTCTCGTAGCGTCCGTATGCGAAGCTCAGATTTGCCTCGCCCATCAGACCCTGCAAGGCTGGGCTTAGCTGTGTCTTGCGGAAGCCCCCGCCCCGTCCACTTCCGCTGGCTGGCTGTGGGTCTCGCGGCAGTGGAAGCGGCTTCGAGCGACCGGTCGAAGTGCTTGGCAGCTCATCCTTACTGTCGGTTTCTGGCTTCTCCTCCTCCTCCTCGTCGATGCCCTCCTCGTCATCGTCGCTTGCCTCCAGCTTAGTGCAAAAGTCGGGGAACTCCAGACACTGGACGCCCTGTACATAGCGCTTAATTAGAGCTCCCTCCTCCTCGTCCGCCTCGTAGTGGCGCTTCTCGCCCTCGGTGGTGCAATCAATGATGTCCACTACGCGCAGCGGCTCCGTCTCCTGGAACTGCTCTAACTCGTTCTCCGGCACATCGTTGCTGTCGATTTCCTCGATTAAGACCTCGTTCGAGTCCGAGCTAGCCATTACTGCGATTAGTTTTAATAAATAAAAATTATTTATTTATTCGCATAAAAACAGCAACACAGTATTTGTAAACAAACCGGCAATGTGACCGTTGCTCGACTGTGAAAAGAAACCACCAAGTTCGAACTTCGATCTTCGAAATGTTACTCCAGTGTTGCAAATTACCGACATATGACGACTGGTATATAACAGTTGGGCGGGTTTTTTAATATTTAAATTGTGAAAGCTACAAAATGGTTATTAAACAACGAGAAATAAGTTAGCTCTCAGATGCTTTCACACTTCTTAAGAAAAATAAAACAAAATATTTAAAAACTCCCCAGAGTGTACCGCTAGGTGTCATTTTTTATTTCATTGAATCCGAGAGACAATTTTATATCCTCCGGAAACTCTTGCCCCTATTTTAAGTTGGATTTAAGAATAATTTATTCAATTTCAAGAAAAGGACCACCGCAGGATTTTTTTTAATTAGTAACCGAATCACAAAAGTGGACAGTCTCTTGTAGAGGTATTTTGCAGTATATTTTGGCAATCCGTCATTCCAAGAATCTTAAGCGACGCCATTTTTCGGTCGCCAAAATATCGCCTCTTACTCTTGTGTTTAAACTTCCAGAATCTTGAATTGTAATGTTGACTTCTCGTTTTAGCCGAGCCTAAAAAATGCACGCCAACGAGAATTTGGAGCTGGTGAGTATTTAAGCAGGCAATTAATTTAAGGTTTGTAATTGTAACTGTAAATGATTTACAGTTAGATCTGCAGCTGTCGCTAATCGCTTGTAAACCCGATCTGCATCTGAAAGGCAAGGAAACTGTTCTCTTGGGACAAGCCAAGCCGGCGACCGACGATGGCCCAGTCAAGCCAGTTGACCCAACAACTAAGCAAAAGCTGTAAGTTTTCTGTTTTGGTAGATTCTTTGGCAAGACTCACATTCAAATCTCCCCCAGGCTCCTACTGCTGATGTTCCAGCTGCCGTCCTTTCCGCCCAGCGCAGAAATGCTCGAGGCCCTCGCCTCTGAATTCACCGATTCCGATTTGACTTCCAAGAACGCTATT
Organism: Drosophila nikananu; assembly: GCA_008042635.1. Classification (NCBI taxonomy): domain Eukaryota; kingdom Metazoa; phylum Arthropoda; class Insecta; order Diptera; family Drosophilidae; genus Drosophila; species Drosophila nikananu. The sequence continues at coordinate 81,476 of VNJV01002346.1, forward strand.
TTCACGGAATATCTGTTCACGCGGCGCCTGGAGTTCTACAACGTGTGCTCCGTGATGCGGACAATTCTGACCATTGAGGACATTTCCACCATGCATCTGTATGCTCAACTGATGCAGAAGGATGTGGCTGTGCACAAGGTATCCAAATACAGGTACAAGGTGGCCCTTGCCAACACGTCGGTCAATGCCGAGGACGTAGTGGCCCCCAATCTGGACGATGTAGTGCTGGTGCCCAAGTCTAGCCTGGCGGCTTCTCCGCTGCCCAAACAGCCAATTCTGGCTTTGCAGCCACACCCGCACGAAAATCTGCCTCGAAACGATTCAATGCGCCGGCCCGTGGGCTCTGTGGAACAGGTGGCACGCACATGTGTCCACTTTCGATTCAGCCGCGAAAACTTTCCGGGGGATGACTACCTCATGAGCCAGAGATTTCATGTGATCCTACGCTCCAGACGCACAACCTTTCGCTACATGTACCGTGCTCTCAACCTGCTCCAGGAGATGCCAGCGGTCCGTCGCTACCTCTACCCCTTCCCCGGCTGGCTGACCGAAATGCTGAACAACTCGATGATTCAGTTTCATAATGGTGAATGCCTGCCCAGCTGGATGCGGGTGCAGCCTCCTAAGCAGCTCAGTCCGGCGGCGTCGATTTCATTGTTGAACCCCACCATTGACACCAATGCCGAACAGTTGCAGGCGGTCCAGAGGATTGTGGCAGGACCCAATCCGAATGGACCCTATATCGTATTCGGACCACCAGGCACTGGCAAAACCACAACCATTGTGGAGGCCATTCTACAGTTGCGCCTTCAGCAACCGCGAAGCCGCATTCTTGTTACCGCCGGTTCGAACTCCGCCTGCGACACGATCGCCCTGAAGCTGTGCGAGTATATCCAGAGCAATGTCCGTCTACGTGAACACTTTGCCCAACAGGAGAAGCCCTCGGCGAATCACCAGCTGATCCGCGTATTCTCCCGTTCCATCCACCGTAAGGGACTTAAGACTGTACCGGAGCTGCTTTTGAAGAATTCCAACTGCTCGAAGCATGTATACGAGCACCTTGGAGTTTCACATATTCTCGAATACGGCATAACGGTGGCCACTCTGAGCACCGTGGGACGTTTTGTCTCCGACAATCTCGGCAAGCACAACCACTTTACTCATATTTTCATCGACGAAGCCGGTGCTTCCACGGAGCCGGAGTCCTTGATCGGGATCATGGGCGTGAAGCAGAGCGCAGACTGTCACGTCATCCTGTCCGGAGACCACAAGCAGCTAGGTGCCGTGATCAAGAGCAATCGTGCGGCATCCCTGGGCTTAAGCCATTCCATGATGGAGCGCCTTCTTCGCTCCGAATTCTACAAGTTAGATGGCAACGGAAACTACGATCGCACTCTGCAGACGCGCCTGCGTCGGAACTACCGATCCCATCCGCAGATCGTGCGCCTATTTAACGAGCTGTACTACAATGGCGAACTGATCGCCCAGGCTCCCGCCTCAGAGGTTAATCTCGCGGTCAACTGGAAGCTCCTGCCCAACGGGGCCTTCCCAATCATCTTCCAAGCCACTCATGGAGTGACCAAGCGGGAGGAGCACTCAACCAGCTCGTACAATGAACTGGAGGCGCAGGTCGTCTGTTGGTATGTGAAACGTCTGCTTAACGAGGGACTGGGTGGGGGAAAGCAGGTAGGCCAGGCGGACATAGGGATAGTTGCTCCGTACACGGGCCAGGGAAAATTAATAACCAAATTGCTGTTAAGCCAAGGACACGATAACGTGGAGGTGGGCAGCGTGGAGACCTATCAGGGCCGTGAGAAGCCCATCATTATCGCCAGCCTGGTGCGCTCCTTCGCCAACATGGGATTCATGCGAAATCCCCGCCGAGTTAATGTTCTCCTGTCGCGGGCCAAATCGTTGCTGATCCTGGTTGGCAATCCGGTCACCTTGCGCCATCACAGGAACTTCAATTCGATAATAAAGGAGTGTAAGCGGCAGGGCACATTTGTCTTCAAAAAGAAGAATTCCCAGCAGCGACCACAATTCCTGCCGGATATCGAGGAGGAGGAATCATCCGACGAGGGGACGGGCAGTGAGGTAGAATCCGATGACGAGCGTACACCATGGTTTGCCAAGATGCCGCTCGACATCAGTGTGCGCGGGGAAACAATGAAGGAGCTGTTGCCCCATGACGGTAAGGACGGCGGTATCAAAGTTCTATATGCATGACGTTTTAACCTTCTTTTTGTTTTGTTATTAGAAGACGGCTCCGAGGAAGCATCTGGCACAACAGACTCTTTCAGGAGCAGTTTCGAGAGTCTAACATTGAATGATTCTGAGACAAGCAGTGAATACCTCCATCGCTAACTGTAGAACAGGAAAAGAGAAGGTTCTTTAATTTTTTTATATACATGTAGTCAGATACCATTAACAATGTTCAATGAGATATATTCCATATTATGGGGCTGTGAACGAAAGAAGGAAAGATAAAGATATTCTATATAAGAAATGGACAAATCAAAGATCCAATCGAATGAAAGGGTTAAGGAGCTTAGACGTTTTAAACCAAAAGTTTTATATTCGTATATATATATATTTAAGCAGTGTCTATATAATTAGTAAAACGATTACAAAATACAAATACAATGGAGTTGCTGCGTTAGGTTGTCGAAAAAATGTGTTTAAAAATAGTTTCGTTTCTGCATATTATGTATTCCATTTTTTCCAACGCTCTCTCGATGAAATTCGTTCAGTCTTTGTTATTATTAAACTTTGTTAAAGTGTTTAAAATTGTTTGCGTCGTTTGTTCGCTCTATTTTTTTTTTTTTTTTGCCAATTCTAGATGTGAAGTATAAATTCAAGTTTAGTTGATTAAAGTTTTGTTCGATTGAAAAGGAAACCCTCGTGTCTCGCTTGTTTTGGTTTGTATTAAAATATATATTATTATTATTCATTATATAAGCTGTTTGTGTGTTAACGTTCCCTCCGTAAACAACTACATTTGGTATATATCAAGAGCTCCGCCTCCTCATGCAGGGCAGCCTTCATCTGCGGAGACTTGGTGCTCTGTGTGCTTGAGTTTTTTAGTGTTGTCAGCTACTGAGCTACTTGGGGTTAAACTTTCTCTCTAGAGAACCATTCGCCGCACTCCGCAATCCATGCAGAACTTGGCGTGCTCGATGATGAACTTGGCGCCACACTCGTGACAGAATTTCGACATTTTCATACTCGAACTCATGGAGTTGTTGGACGTGTTACTCAGCAGCGAGTGTTGAGAGATTGTTGGTGTCATCGGTGAGTTGTTGTTAACGTTGTAGGCTGGCTGGGATTGCTGATACTGCTGCTGCTGTTGATAGTTGTAGTTGGTGGCCTGTTGCTGCTGCTGCTGCTGCATCGGCTGCTGTGAGTTCTCCTCCGATCCACTGCTGGAGGACTCGGCGCCCTCACCATTGCCATTGCTGCCACCACATGCTGAGCCGCCATTGCCAAAGAGGCGCTGGCGTGCCTTGAGTGTACCGTACTGGGTCTGTGCCTGCGTGGACGCGTCCGACGTGGTACTGGGCAACTTGGCGCTGGCCGTATGCGGACGCAAGAGTCCCTGGGAACGATGTGAAGTGCCGCCCATAGGTTGGAGTTCACTGGAGCGCTGACGTGACAAGCTGTACGGAGAATTACTGCTGCAATACAACAAATTATTTAATTAAATAATTAATCACTTTTTACGGAAATCATTTCTCACCTGCCGTATGCAGAATCTGAGCTCAGCTTGGAGCTGGCTCCACGGCGTGAGGACTGCGAAGATGACATGGGATATCCATCCAGGCTGCTTAGCTCATCCGAATCTGCCGACGGGGATGGTGTTAAGGGGGAGCTGGCCTTTACTTGCTGCTGCTGGAGAAGATGATGCTGCTGTTGCTGTCCTGCTTCGTGATCCCTAAACTGCTGCTGCTGCTCCTCCGAGCGCCCGCTATTTAACATCAGCTGGCGACGCACAGAAGCACTGGCCTCCTCGCCCAGCTGCCGGAAATCGCTTTGCATCTGCTGCATCAGGTTCTTGGCATTGTTCAGCTGTACGTTGGGCGCCAGTGTGGATGCACTCAAGGATTGGGCCAGTCTGTTGGTGTTTGCATTGCTGCCCAACTGACTAGCCCGATCCCCGGCATCATGGCCTGCGTCCTCCGTATCGCTGATCTTGCTGAACATTGCGTGCTCCGGCTCGTTTCCGTTTTCGATGTGCAGGACATCGATGGGCGTCTGCGGATTGCCGACCATGTGCCGCAGGGACTCTGGGGAAATGGGCGAACGCCCCTGTGCATTGGCCTCGGTCTCAATGCTGATAAAGATCTCGCGCTTCTGCTGATCCTCGGCATCACTCCGTCGCTCCATCTCCTGGAAGCGGCTTTGCTTCTCCTCGTGGGTGCTGCTCGTCCTCGAGCTATTCGTATGCTGGCGCTGCAGGCGCTCCTCTGGCTGGCTCTGGCTGGACATGTTCGCATCGGACCTGTGGGTGGCGTGGGCGTAATTATCTTTGCTCTTGGAGTGGTGGCTGTGTGGCTGTGGGTTGATCTGTTGTGTGGCTGTCTGTGGCGTCGAAGTCGCTGCTTTCTGGAACGAGCGGTGTCTGCTCGTCGAGCGATTCAGGAGGAACTCGCGACAGTCCTTGAACAGCGGGAACTGCTCGTCGTCATTCTCGTTTTCGAATGAGGAGAGGAACTCCTCGAAGTCAAAGTCGTCGAAGGTGGGCATGGCGCTGTGCACCATGGGCATGACCAGCGGCAGAGGATTAGCCAGCAGCTGCTTCTGCTGCTGCTGCCAGCACTGCTCGTCGTACTCCATCGATGATCGATTGGCCTCGTCGTCCGCCGAGCAGCCTGAGGAGGCGTCCGCATCCTCTGGCGAGGCATCGTACAGGAATTGGTTGCGGCCCAGGCGCATCTTCCGCTTCAAAAGGTTCCTGGCCTCGCCAGATTGCCTCCGTTCGTGGGTTATGGTCGATTGGGAGCTGCTCCTACTCCTGCTTTGCGATAGCTGTTGCGGCGTGGAGCTGGCATCCGAGGATACACCGCTGTTTACATGAAGATTATCGCAGGCATTTATCAACTTCGGATCTATGTAGTCCCCGGCCACTGAGCCAGCTCCTGATACCGATCCCAGTCCCGATCCTAGTTCCCTTCTGGGGCCAAAGATGCTCTCCAGCTTGATGGGAGTGAGCGGCGGGGGCTGTTGATTCGCCATCATAGACGGCTTGCTGCTTATCGGCTCCAAGCGCAGTGGAGTGGCTATGGGAGGGTAGTGATGCTCCTTGGCCAACGTTGGGGAGGGTGGCACCGCTCCCGTTGGGGTCAAGGGCGGCAACTGGGTCGGCGTGCTTTGGCCCAAGTTCTTGGCCGAGTTCTGTTTGCTCAGCGTGTTGCTCTTGTCCTTCAGCTCCTTGCTGGTCAACTGGCTAGCAGTGGCCAGCTCCGCCGCCTTGGCATTCAGCTGCTCCAGCTCGTGCTCGTACTTCAGGAACACTGCCAGCGAGTCCGTTTTGGCCACAGTGCGAGTGGGCTGAACGGAAGGGGTGGCGTTGCCTCCTTCGTTAGTTACACTTACTGGCAATTTGAGCGGCTGCTTGCGGTTGGAGGCACTCGTGTCGCGACGGACGACGCGCGGACTGTGGAAATCATTGCCGCAGGCAGCTCTCACCGGCATCTCGTCGTACTCTTCTGGCTTCAAGAAATTCGTGGAGATGGGACCCTCATCCGAGAGACCGCGCTGGATGGTAGGGCGGTAGTTGGTGGCAAACAACGGACGACTGTTCAGAAGAGGCGCGTTACGCCGGGGTCCTCTCAGCGACGAAGTACGTCGGAAATTCGATGTCGGTGTCATCGTCTTCGACGCAATCTGTGCCGGCTTGCTACTGCCAGTCGAGGTCAACGAAGTGGTCATGGCGATACTGGGTGTGGCTGTCGCTGTGGGTGTCAGGATGGATCTGATGGTAGTCACCTCCTCCTCTGGCGGCGGCGTGCTGGGCGAGCAGAGCTCCTCCAGCTGGCGCTTGGCCGAGAGGAAGGGATCGTACTTGTCGCCGAGGCCGCTGTTATATAGTATATATGAAAAATATAGTTTTGAATAAAAATAAAGCTTAGGAAACCACCCATCTTTGCTCTTTCTGGCTGTCGTCGTAGTCTGGGGGGAGGACTAACTGGGACTGGGATAAATTTAGCTGGTTACAAACCTGCGCTTGGCTTTGGAACCCGACTTGATATACACGGTGCCATTCTCATCCTGCTCAACGACCAAATGGCAGCCGTTCTGCTTGACCAAAGAAGGAAGCCTTAGTACCGGCTGTTCCTCCACTTCCTCCTGATCGTCGCTTTGGACCTCTGGGCTGAGGCTGCGACTGAAACTGGAACTGGGGCCCTCCGCATCGTAGTCCGGCTCACTGTTAAAGTAATCCACGTCCTCGGCCTCCTGTTCGTACTCCGGCCTTTCATTTCCTAGCTTCAAGCGTGGCAATACGGTTTGTCCCATGGATTTGTTAATGGCATCCAAACTCTGCCTTAATCCTGGCATTTGCAAGGCTCGCATGGGCTCAGAGTTATTTATTATATTACCACCATGCCCAGATCCTTTTTGGGGTCTGCACACTGTACGCATGGTGGTGGCCTCCAGTTTAATCTGGATCTCTGCCCGCGGAGAGTCATCGTCGTCGTCGTCGTCGGATCCTGAATAATTGGAACTACGCTGCAAGGGCATCAAACTGGAATCAAAAGAGCCAATGTCTGTATTCTTGGCCAGCAGTGATTCCTGCTGGATACTTTGCAATCCGAGATTCGGACTCTCCCGGGTGCTAATACGCCTGCGTGCCTGGCGCACCATTGAAGCTGATGTGCCGGTTCGCTGTTTGGTGGTCAGTGTAGCGATTTCCTGCTCATCCATTTTCACACTGCCTAAGCAGGTAGAGCGAAGCATGCGGGTTAAGGGAAGGTCGATGATGGTGGGTTAAGAATAGTTTTTAATCAAGGTGTGTAAGACCCAGTCTTAAAAATCTGACCCCAAAGAAATAACTAACTAACTTTAAACAATCTTACGGATAGTCCTTGAATGTGTTTCTTGGGTTTACAAATTTGCGCCTGTTTTTAACTGTCACTACTTTCTTTGTTAAAGATGAAATCTCATATATAATATTTTAATAGAATTACCTTCATGTTGCCTCTCTGCGCTTTCTTCTATGTACCCAACCCTAAGACCTGTTGTATTTCACTTATGTTAGTCCCCCTCGTCATCCTTGGCTTCTCATTCTATGACTCCTAAACATATTTTAAAGTCCAGCCCAATATGAATGCACTGGCGCCTGGCTGAGCTTAATGCTCTGCTGATCTTTCGAATGCGCTTCGATTCGAAGCGCACTAATTAACGATCGTGGAGTGGTTCCGGGTTCTTAGATCTCTAGTTAATTGGGAAACTGCATGCCACGGTCAGTGGAAGCACGTGTGGAGCTCTGGCCCAATCCCCACCCAAAAAAGCATTTCCATACCTTTGCGCTTGATTAAACCGTTGAGCTCATCGAATGTCATGGTGACTTGGGGAAGATTTGATACATTAAGCTCCTTGTCGACTGCTTCGACTTTAGCCCTCTTTATGACGGTCCGTCGGGTCTTGACCGCCGGCTGGAGCACTGGCGCGTCCTCGCAGTCCAATGTGGCAAGCTTGAGGGAATTACTTTTGATCCGGTCCATGGCGTCATCGATTTCGCTACAGGTTTCTCCGACCTGTTTGCGCTTGCTTAGGCGGCGGCTAAAAGTAGACGCCCGCACACTGGACGCCGGCGAAGAGGTCACATCCTCATCGTTTGACATGTCCAGGATCACTTGGTTCTGGGTGACCTTCGTTCCTGGTCTCGCACGGGTTTCCTTGCTCGGGGCAGGGGCAGGTGAAGTTCGTGCTTTGATTACTTTGACGCTGAGGAGCATTGTGGATGAGTGAAGATCTGGCTGGCTGGAGGCCTAACTACAGTGTGTATTTGTGTATTTTCTACTCGACGGTGTCTAGCAAATGATTACGATTACTCCTTACGGGGGATTAATCAACGACAACGACTAAGCAACGCCAGAAGAGCATCGGGGGTTAAGACTAACTATATTCTAGAGATCTATATATACGTCCATACTTACTTATCGCTGTGCACGGACGACGTCATAGATAGCGACATCATGTTGGGCTTGGGTGTCGACATCTCTCCTGCTTCCAGCAGCTCCTCATGGTGGCCGGAGTACTTGTCGCGGGCAACGGATCTCTTGGTCCTGGCAAACATTCCAAAGTATTGGTTAAAAGCGAAACAAAATAATACGAAAAAAGGGAAACAAAATGGTGTGCATATGAATGAGTGCGATCTGAAAAGTGTCAACTGTTGCCAGGCTTACTTTAGATTCGGAGGCTTGTACTGCTTTCTGGCCTCCAAACGCTCCTTCGCCTTGCTCGTCTCCTGGCTGTTGCCGGACTTCATGTTTGCCTGAATGGCCTTTTCCTTGCACCACTCCACGTGACGGTCGAATGCCTTGGGATTGAAGGAGCGCTCGCAATGGGGACACCGATCGCAGGCCGGTGCCTTGGTGCGCTTGGCCTGGGATCGATCGCGAACCGATGTTGGAGGCGGAGCAACGGATGCCGCAGGTGCCGTCTCGGTGGACGATGAGTTCGAAAGTGTGGTTGCCGTCTTGCGCATGGAGGCTCGAGCTGTGGAGCGTGCTGGGAAGCTCTGGGGCTGCAAGGGGTGAGGTTGAGATTAAAAGGGGTTACTTTTGTGTTGTTTCAAGATAACACGGATAAACATTTGTCCAATGTGCTCATCGGATTAAACCTAAGAAGCTATTTGGCAAACTCACCTCTGCTGGAGCAGCGACCCCTGACGTGCTAACTGGAGCCGGCGCAAGTGGCACTCCCGCCGTGCGTTCCGCATTGGGAAGACCAAAGTTTTTGGGCAACACATAGGTCGAGAGCGCGGTGCCGTCGCGGCGTTGGCGGGACGAGTCGAAGACCTTGCGCTTCTTGGAGCTTTTCTCGCAGATCACGATGTGCTTGCGCAGAGCATCCAGGTTGAAGGTGCGGCTGCAGCAGGGACATGGCGTCAGGTCGCCGCTGCTCTGGGGGGGCGCATGTTCCGGGATCGGGAGCGGCGATCCAGTTGTAAGTGGTGGCGGCGGAGGGGGCAGCGGATCACTGTCGGCACCCCGCACGGAGTCTTCCAGAGCGGGATCCGTGGTGGCGGTGTTCGTCGCTGCGCGAGATGGACAGGGAAAAAATGAGATTTTAATATTGTTTTTTGTTGGGGTTTCAGTAAAACCTTCGACGAGCTTGTCAGGGAATGTTAGTGAAAAAACAGAACAGACAGGAGCAGCAAACTGGAAGTCATTTCATTTTGGTTCTTTTTAAAAATCAGCTCACACATCACCCAGCTAGCTTGGGGCACAACGAATCCCAGTCACATCCAAAGGGCTTGGCATGGAGTCTAGACTCTAGAGGGAAAGTTCGCGCTGCAAGGAAAAGCCCTGTCACTTTCCCAGTGGAAATGGCTGGCGGCCAAGTGAAATGCTCTGCATTCGCTGGCAGATTCATGGTAGATTGTTTTTTGTTTTTCGAGCGACAAATTGTCTGTCTGCACTAATAAATTCCCCAAAATCGGAGACAATGGAGCAGCGGATCCCGGGTCGCAGCCCAAAATAATTTATAGCTATTATTTTGGATCTTCTTTGGCGATCAGCCTATAAATTGTTATTTATCTGCCTGGCCGCGCAGTCTGATGAAATGTAGTTGTATCCAAATCGGGCAGCTGGTCCCCGCCAAAAACGCTCATTAAATTGTGCTCTGCATTTGGCCCGTGGGCGGGGATTGCCTCTCGAAGAGCAAATGTCGAGGCTCCATCAACTGGCAGGTGGTTCTCGATGTCTGCCCACGGACTCGGTACTTGATTCATTGATCTATTTTCTTATTGTTCAAATTTATCAGAGGTTAAGTCTGTATTAAAAGGCTCAAATTATCTTAATTACCCTAGTATTGGAAAACGTTCTTTATTAAGTTATCGATATCTGTGGCTTGTCTTGAATTAGATATCTTTTTAGAATTATAGGCAAGTTTGTGTTGATCAAAAACAATCAACCAAAAATTTAGAAGGTAATACATTACAAAAAGGTTTAATAATAAAAAAAATACATTTAATTTGAGTTTATTTCGTCAATATGGCTCCCATTGGCCACATTTATGTTGTTCAATACTGTACAAGAAAGATCTTGCCCATCGTTATCGGAAATTTGTTATTTAGACGCGAAGAAAAATTTGATGCAATTTTTAACTACAAAAGCCGTTTGCCCGCTATATCGTGTGGGCAATAAGAAATAAGAATTATAATTAAAAGCAGAACACTGGGAGCATATGGAGAGCTAGTTGAACCATCAATGAAGTGAAGGCGGGCCACTAATCACAGAGACGAAGGAAATCCAATTATAATGCGGGGCAGGCCCCCGCGTACTGGCGGTTGGATGGCGATTACATCAATCAACGACACGCACTGGAAGGAGAGTGGCAGAATTTCCGCAACATCTTGAGGGCGCTGCTGCCTCATTTCCATTTAAATCAATGCAAAGCCGTGTTACGCATATTATTCAGACTCGAATGTAACATACAACGCGCTGGGAAGTGGGTGAGTTGAACTATCCGCACATATCTGCCCGTATCTAATCATCTGTCTTGTGCTAATGATGCTCGGAATATGAGATATGTGCACATGCATTATGTACGTATGTATTTTTGAATGTGCATAATGCCACTTGAGATCTTTAAAAATAACAACAGCAGGGCCTCCACGTCCAATCGGATCGTTAGCAGATCTCCTCGCTGGGAAGGGATCTTGAGATGGTCAAGAGTTTACTAGATCAAAAGTTGAAAGCCATTCAGGCTGGTGATGAATGCCACTTTGAATCTAGTACGAATATGATGTTCCTGCTTGCACAATCTTGCACAGCCCCTGCCCGTGGACCCATTTTTGGATTTGTTAGTTGGTGGCGTCTAGTCTATAGTTTTGTGGTCTTTATTGTTGCCTAGCTGTTGTGCTTCGTTGTGCAAGCTCCATAAGCCACTTAAGTCTTCTATGGGCCCATTAATGTGTGTCTGTTGCGATGTGTGCAATATGGTAAAAGCTTAATACAAACAGTTTCCCCATTTCCCAGACGACGAGGTTTCAGGTTCTCGGCTACGCTCTGAACTCTCAACTCTTTGACACCTGAGCGCGGAACTGGCATGAAAATTGAAACCCACGACTGGTCACCTCGTACTGGCTAAGCTTTGGGAACCAAACTTGTTTACACTTGGGCAAAATATCACCTAAATAAACAATCGGGCTCTAAGTTCTAAGAAAGTTTGTCATAAACAGTTGTAAGGCATGTATTGCAATATATGGAATCTATGATTTAAAAGCATTTTGCAATCAATTTAAACAATGCAATTACTGCTAAATGTGACTTTCGTTAAGTTCTTTGTAGAATCAACATGTTTATTTGGATTAGCTATACAAACACATAATCCCAATTGTAAAACAATGTTTTTTTCGTTTCTTGCAATTAATCACAGCTCCTCGATTTCAGTTTTATTCAGACAAACCGAAGGTGACATCATTTGAGAGCTTCAAACTGGGACTGATAAGTGGAAGGAGTCAGCTAAGAGGTCACCCCGAAGGCAGGCGGAGATTAAACTTAACATTAACTTAACAGATCAATTAGTTGTTAATTTGCGTTGAAAATTACTTGATTTAACTGCTGTTGTGCTTGTTTCTGTTGGAGGCGCATGCAAATGGTTAGTTTGATGGTTAGTGGCCACATCGATTTTATTGACAACGATTAAGACGCGTTGCATTGATTGATTTGTTAATGTTGCTGCCGTTGTTGCTGCAGCAGTTACATTTGCATCTGCATTTATTGCTGTTTCTGCGCCCACTTCGGGGGGCGTGGCCGACTCACTTGACTTGGCATTAAGCAGCTGTTTCTTGTTGTTGTTGCCGCGCCTGAGGGAAAATGTGTTGCGAACGCGCGAAAATGTGGACAGCTGTTGCTGCTGCTGCTGCTGTGGAGATTGCTGATATTGCTGCTGCTGCAGTAGCTGCTGCTGATGCGCCTCACTAAACTCCAGCGAGTTGAAAGAACTTTGCCGCGGCTGCTGCTCGAAAACGTTTATGCTGCCATTCCCATTTCCACAGCCATTGCCATTTCCATTTCCATTATCGTTTTCCTTTTCGTTTTGGCCCTGATCGCTGAAATTCAGCTGCGCCTTTTCACCGGCCAGCAGATCGTTTAATTGCTGGTACTCCTCGTAGATGCCCCGGCTATGCCGCTTGTTGATTTTCGCCAACGGCTGCTGCGGCTTCTGCGATTTGGATTTGAAGATCTTATTCCACATTTTCTTGCTCATCTTGAGGCGTTTTATTCACTTATTTTTAAATGCATTTCGGGCACCAACTCGCTTTCGGTTGAACTTCACGCGCCGGCTTCTCGTGCTCAACTGAGGCGACTGGCACCCGCCAGCAACATTCGAGGCAAAGCTACGTCTAGCCACAACGGCAACATGTTGCCTGCCCGTGCGCATTTTGCATGGAATTAAAAATAGTTGCACTCCAGTTTTGGCCAGGGTGTGGGTGTTGCTGTTGCTGTTGCTCTTGCTATAGCCATCAACAAAGGCCACGATTCTTTTCCGACTCCCTCGCTCTCAACGGATTTAAGTTGACGGCACACAGAACAAAAATGCGAGCGATTTCAAATGGTTATCGGGGTGTCAGGGTGTTGTTTAAGCTTTTTTTAAATGGGGTTTAAAGCTAATAAGCCGAATTTGGATTTTAGAGATGGTAATCTGTATTTGTTATGCTTTGAATTTTTGAATAAGAGAACATGTGGTAGAGTTTTGGACATAAAAACAAAGATTAGGCTAGAATAACCATTTGTTTCAAAGGATAGGCAGGTTTTTTTTTTATTAGTATCTTTGACTGACCTTTCCCACTTAAGGCCAACATCGTGTGGGAAATGAAGTAATGGCAAGAAAACTTATTTGAATACTTGTTTCTTTCCGTGTACTGGTGGCTTTCCCTTCGCCTGTCTTTACGGCTGATTTATTTAAAGCCGCCGCCGTTGCCGTCTATGTAGCTGCTGACGACGTCAAATGTTGCTGAACCCTTGGCTGCTTAAACATCATTCATTCACCGCTCTCCTCTGGTAGAATGACGACTCCCAATTTCCCATTTCTAAATTGAAATCTCAGGCGGTTGAAATCTTTGTTGCGGGCCATCAGTCAGGTCAATCAGACGAGTTAAGCAGCGACTTCAAAGAGCACCCATTTCCTGGCTAATGGGGAATCGAGACCACGACCACGACTGGGTGTAGCCAGAGCCCCCACACATATGTGCAATTATGTCCACTTTTGGCGCATGAAAAACATCCACTTACTGCTGCCACTACCCGCTGTTGTTGCATAAGTGTGCCAAAAAAGGTGGACGCAGTTGGAGTTGCAACTGCAGCAGCAGAATCAGCAGCAGCGATCGGCAACATTTGCGCGACCTCAGCAACATTAAGAGTGTTGCAGGCGCTTCACATAAATAAACAGCTGGCCCGCAGAGTTGGGGGCACAAACGCTCGACTTTTTATATAAATCAGGGGCATTACAGCTAGGTTACTGAGTTGGAAAATTAGATTTTAAGCAGGGGAATCTCTGCTTTAAAATATTAGGAATAGTAACATGAAAGAGCTCTAAGTTAGAGCCTCTAACTCTCTTTATTATTCCCTAAGGGACTCTTCACTTTAAAACTAAATGTTCATCAATTCAGCTATATTTTAAATCAACATATCACTGAAACTACTATTTAAATAAATTTGTTTGGTACTTAATTTATTTATGTTTAGGCTTTGGAAGCTGAAGCCATTATTCAACGTTTCTTATTAAGATATAAATGAAGTCAAAAGACGTTTTATGAAAACTAAATTGTTTTTAAACGTTGTAAAATGAATTGCTTAACTAAATCTATTGATTTTGAATAAAATCTCTCAATTTTATCTCAATAATTTATGCTAGACTATGTTTTGAGTTTAACCCAATGACAGCCTGCTTAAGGTGATCACTCCATGGCAGTGCATTCCATATTCGTGTTTCGCCTACGTCAGCGTTGCCTTATTCGTCGGCGTCGCCATCGTCTCCTCTTCCACATCGCGTTTCGTTTCTGTTTTTAATTGAAATGCGAATGCACTTTTGAGCATCTCGGGCCGGCACAAACGATCCCCATTTGTTGACGCTGTAAATCATGGTATATATTGCAGCATCCGTTCCGTTCCGAGATCCAAGTCAGATGTGTGACGTCAGCGGGAACCGTGGAGCTCTTCGCTTATGCAAGTCGCCTTGCCATAAGGCCAAAAACTTTGATATTTTGCACGTGCCAAAAGCAAAGTAGAGAGTCATGAACTTGAGCCAACGTCGCTGCCTGCCCCATTCCCTAGTCTTGATATTTATATCTTATTTATCGAACCAACAACGCTTCCTTTCCCGGGGGTGGGGAGGAGAGGTAGGAGTGGGTGGTGGTTTTTGGGGTGCAGGCGGCATCGTTTGTGGTCGCCCACGCGTCGCGACTTTGAGTCTTGGATAATCTCTTATAATTGTCACGCTCTGAGAGCGCCAAACAAAAATAGAAAAATGTGTTGCAGTTGCATGTGGATGAGATTGGTGGATCTGCTGCATATATCTCGCTCTGGCGATTTTTACTTTTCCGATTTTCACGGTGCCGCCGTAGAGCAAGCCCTCAGGAAGTGGCTACATGTAAGGGGGGCGCGTGCGTATAAATAGTCAAAGTTCTAGATGATGTGTAGATGGCATTTTGGGGGCAAGGCGGCGACACGACCGAAAAAACTATATATTCAAAAAGAGAACTTAAAATTTAATGTTTCCTTTACACTGTTAGAAATGGGGGATACTGAAGAGAAGTTGAAGAAACAAATAAAGTTAATAACTAAATGTAAAGCATGATTAGTTAGGAATATCGTTCTGATATTATATTCTATTTTAAATTATTAAATATTAGGAAGTGTTCTCTTGATGTATATACATATTTATATTTTGTCAGCTTCTTTTAACTCCTTAATCCCCTCTCACATATTAAGAATATCTATTAGATCTATTAATATTATGCTTGTGCATCCGAGGTCTGCACTCTTGGCGACATTTCAGTGGCCCCTTCAGGAGAAGTACCTTCACACCTGGCCCCTCTCATTTAGAGCCAACTTTCCCTTGCCCTCCAAAGCACACACACACACTCACTTGGCGTATTAACAACAACTTGAGGCCGTCGTATTTTCCACTAATTAAGTTCTATTTCCTCCGGTCGTCTGTGGAACGACTGCCTCCTTCCCTCTCCCCCGATCATCTATCTAATGAAACCATTTCAGTTCATTGGCGCTCCCGACAAAACAAATTTCGATGGATGTTTTTTGTTTGTGTTTGTTTCCATCGAACGCATTTTGCAGATTGCACAATTTTCCCTCGGTTTTCATTTTGAGTTTTTTTTTCTTGGCATTTTTTGTGTTTCTGTCTTCGGTTCTGTTTGTAACTGAATAAGTTCGATGTTGTTGCAACAAATTGAAGTTGATTTGTGTGCTGATTGCTTTTTAGAAAGTGTGAAAACATCCCATACGGCTTTGTGTGTTTGTTTCAATCTTTTGTTTTACATTTTTTATAATTTTTGTTGTTGTGGGGAGTGCTTGTAGAATTAGACCGTTAATTGAGGTAGGTAGTTTTCAATTCGATTTGGAGCACAAATCGATCGATGGGCGAAGCCAAACGATTAGCGATTCCATTTGTGAGGGGATAAAACCATTAAATGTTTGAGGTGTTATTTTATATGAATTAATTTGCCATAAGGTATATTTTCAAAGCGTAATTTTCACAGTTGGATTTATAAGTACACTCGTTACAATTTTATGTTGAATATAAATAATGCTTTTGACTTGATTTTGGTGAGTTCAAATTTGAAATAAACTACTGAATAGCTTTAGCTCTTATTTAATGAAAATAAAAATAATCTAGCATACAATTTACTAGTACTTTAATAACAATTAACTTATCTAAATTTATAGCTCATAAAATTAAACATCAAAAAAGTAGTAGCTAGTAGCTCGCTTTCAGCACGGCAATACTGGTAGCTGCTCATTGGCAAAGCTTTTTTTGGCAGCTTTCCGCATTTGGCGGCTTTTTTCAGCTTTCTGTTGAATTTCAAAGCTTGTTAGTTAGCAAATAATTTTCGACCATAAATCTTGATTTCAATTGGACAATTAATTGCGAAACTGCAATTCATCAATGACAAATTTGTCGATCGGAGAACTCATCCCTAACACACAGAGAGACAGGGGGAGAAGTGACTTGCAAAAGATATTGAAAACGGGTTTGCCAAAGCGAAAAACTGGTTGGGATATTTAAGTTTGCTGGAATTCATTCTATGTGTATTTTTTATATCAAAACTTGTAAACAAGCGGCGACACTAAATGTGGTTCAATGTCAAGGAAATCCAACGGATTAGCCGCGAGAGGGAAGTCAGCTTCGAGTGGGCCGAGGGAAGTGGGTCAAAAGCCGCCACATGGCGATCGTTTAAGCCATATCTATGCACACTTGGCCGGGTGACAGTGAAATAGTTTTTTGTACCGATTTATTAGCATTATAGGGTTGGGTGGGGAGACTTGTTAAAACTGGCACGCAGAACTGCCGGCCAGACGTGACTGACATGGCTAAAGGCAGTGACAGTGCCAACGGAATCGAAATCCGCAACGCCCGATTTCTGTCAAGCGGTTGGCATATTTATCTCCCCTATCAATATGGGCTATAAGCGCGACTTAAGCCTTTTGTTTCTGTCACATCTCTAATTGAATTATTCTTGATTGCTGCGCAAAAAACATTACTCGAATTTCTCGTTTTGGGCTTGTCTTTAATTTAATTAAAACTTATGTATTTTCTGTCTTTTTTGTGTTCTTTGGCCGTTTACTGCAAATGGAAATTGACATAGATATGGCAGTTGCTTGGCTTCTTTTTTGTGTTATTCGTATTTTTGTGAGTTTCAGTTGTTGAAATGCCTTCCACGTTTTCAGTATTTGATTTGCTTGAAAGCTTTTAGTGCGTTTTGCTTATTTTTATTTTTATTGGCGATTTTTTGCAATACATTCTATATATATGTATATATTGTTTGCAATAATGACTGATGTCATATTTGACTGATAGAAAGCTGGGGATTTGATATATGCGAGCTTGGTATTGTTTTCTTTTACTGAGCAAAGCGTGGTGACCCATAACTTGTTTAGTTTGTAGTTTTTATTGGAACTTTAAAGTGTCTGTCATATCCGTTCACTCTAAAATGGCCATAAAAAAGTTTTACGATACTTTGTCTATAGAGTTTTGCTGTTTGGAATGTATCTTTTAAGTTTTCTAAACAATTTTAAATATTCTTTATTATATATTCCTTGATATTTTTCTATTTCCGTTTCTTAGTTCCCCTAAAAATGCTATACGCCCTTACATATGAATATTTTTTGGGTTTTTTATTCTCAACTCAATACAACATCAATATCGTGTTTACTTGGTCATAAAGTGACTTCATGGCTTATTGAATTCATTATAAATTCAAATCCCCCTCGCTGCTCCCCCAGTTGCGGTGGTTTATTGGCTTTAAGTGGTTTCCTAAACACTTCCTCCAACACAGCTGGAGTTTCTGTGCCTGGGGCTGCATGCCAAGTGTTTTCTTTTTGTTGAGAGAGATTTTGTGCGCCTGCGCGGAAGTCTGCTTGAATATTTGAGTATTTCCAATTAGCCGCACTTTGTATGCATTTTCCCCCCTCAAAACTATAGATTGAACGATAAGCTCTTAACTGTAGGTTTGTTTACAGTCTTAAGCACATTTAATGGGTTTTAGGTTAAAGTTAAATTGATAGAAAAACTAAGGTTTGCTGATGCTAATTGATACTTTAGATTAAAGATCAGCACACAAAATCGTATGATGTCAGTGAGAAAAGCCCAAAATAGAAGCATGCATGCTAAAAAGATAGCCATGCTAAAGCCTTTACTGAATAAGACCTAGAAGTCGTTGATTAAAATGTAAAGAAAATATGTATAAAACATGCTGAACGCTTTACTAAAGTACACTTAGATATGGCTTGCGAAAAACTTAACAAAAGTAGTCGAAGATGTCTAAAGTCTAAATGAGAATAGTTCCTTAGAATACTCAACGATAGTGAGTCGAAGCTACATTTTGCAGCTGCTACTAAACGAAACTTAAAAGAGGCTTAAGATAAACTCAACGAAAGTGGCCTGAAAAAAGCTGAACCAAGCAGGAACTAATGCAAGAACCCTTTCTTTCCATTTTTGGTTTTCAACACAACGACTTACCAAAATCAAAGTGATACATCGTGGGCATCTCACGAGGTGTCGTGGTGCGCGTTATCGAACTGTGATGCAGCAGCGGAGTGTGCGGCGGTGTGGCTATGAAGATCGGCTCCAGGGGCCTCCGGCTCTGCTCCGAAGTGGCCATATCTTCCTCACATAGACAGTCACAGGCACTCGCGAAATTTATGCAACGAACTTGCTTTTAATTTTGACTAACGGACGGTCGGTCGATCGGATGTCTTCCGTAATGTAACAAACGCGAGCGCGGGTTTAGTCGCCAGCGTTTAAAAGAGCGCCAAACTCTTTTTTTTGTTCACTTTACATTTAAGTTTTTTCCACACTTTTCCCCGTTTTTTGTTTGTTTGCTTTACTTAATATTCATTAATGATTTTGCCGCATTGCTAATTAATCATATTTCGTTTTCACTGCACTTTCAAAAAATAATATAAAAAGGCTTTGGAAATAATTTTGCCTAATGTTTCTTTTGTTGTTTTCACAATATCTTTTTTTTTTACATGCACGCTATTTTCGGTTTTGGGTTTTTGTTGTTTCTTATGATTGGTTCACATTTGAAATTCGCTTTGTTAGCTCGCAGGTTTCCATCCAAAAGCTTATGGAAATATGTGTGGCTGGCATATAATTTTGGGTCTGCAATTGTGCTGTTGGATATCCGAGAGTTGCAATTGGTGTTTCCACTTCCCTTGCGCCGCCTCCTTTCCCTAGTTCGTTGTCGTTTCAGTATCTGTATCTGCAAAAGGTCAGAGCGTGGGATGTGAAATTAGAGCCAGTGTTGTTGTTGAGGGAGATGAACTTATTTGTACCCTAAAACACATATATACTTGGGGCAAATACTACCACTTCTTCTACAAGAAGCCTCTTGTGGCGCACAAACAAATGTCCAAAAAAGCAAACAAACATTCACAATTCAGGCTAAGCGCATATTAGCTAATTTGCAAAATGCCAACGACTGCAGGAGAGCGTGTATCTGACGAATACGCAAAGCAGAGAATATGATGAAATCGTCTAAACTTAGATTGCCAATTCGCGAGCCGCGTATGTATGTTTCGCTTTCGGGGCTTGGCGCACGCAATGGCAATAGCATAAACCAAAAAAAAGGGGTTCCAGAAAAACAGGTGAGAGTAAGGGCGATTGAAATGGATTTCCTAATAAGCCAATTAATTACCGTTGCCACCAAAAAGTTTGCTTTCGTTTCGATGTCTCGATGTTTTCCGGCGTGCTGTTGCGCAGCTAAAACGCGACTGAAACCGCGAGAACCGTACAATTTTCGCAGCCTCTCTTAATTGCAAAACGAAAGTGAACATTAAAAGCAATTGAAGATCTTTTGTGTGTGAGTATCATAGCTCCCACAAGTTCAAAAAATCTTGAAGAGAGAGCAACTTTTTATTCGCAAAACAATTATGTGTGAGAGACTGAGAGGGAGAGTCAGCAAATCAAATTATATAGTACTTTATTCGCTGCTCGTAATGACCCCACATCATAGACTGGCCATAATCAATGACTTGGAAACCGTATACCCATTGGAACTAGTCAAGGCCACCACCATTATAATAGCAAGCTCATTAACAATCTAATAATCATTATAATACGATGTATTTCAAGCCCACACTTGACCGGCTGTACATTGTTCTGGGGTCTCTGAAGATGGCTCTATAGAGAGATAAGCTAATCTTAAGGCGTTACTTGTCAATATCTATGTTAGGCGACAACAGAATCTATAAATCTTTGGTGACACCATGCTATATAGAACGAGTTTGTCGTTGGATGTGTTATGGTAATTGTTGGGCTCACTTGAAGCGATAAACTCGTTTCGATTTTTACATGTGCGCCCCGAGTTAATTTATGCCTCTCCGCTCCTCCTCCCGCACTCGAACCCAAACCAATTTACCAGTTTTCGACAGGCTCTACGCATAGATAAGACCTCTGAAAATTTATGTAAGATTATTGTGCATAATTCGAGTTGAAAGGCTCGCCGCTCCCTCTCAGCTTCGATATTCTGTTATGCATATGAAGTGACTTGTGGAACAGTCATATCAACCATATTGGGATAGGGCTTGAGGACGTGCTCTGAATTCACTTTCCGGAAAATCAAGTGAGTAATGACGGTTGAGATTTCTGTTATTGGGGCTCCGTGCTGGGGCATACGATGAGAGCGGTTTGGGGAGGCTTTTATACTATACTCTGTATATAAGTAAGATCCCAAAAACCACAGGCTCTTTCAAACTGGTTTCCATATAAAGCTAATTTATTTATTTATTAATATCTCAGCGTTATTTTCTCGTAGCATCATCATCGCCGTCGTCGTCGCCGTCTTCATCATCATTTTTCGCCACCCACTCGAGTCATTCCACGACGTTGACGAACTTTATCTCGATCTTACTTCATATAAATCTCAATATGCAGCTCCCACGCTTAAGATTCAAGCTTAAAGCTTGCATATTTCGGCTTAAAATGTTGACAAACTGCTGGGAGTTTCTTGAACTAAGACCTAAGACGATAAAAAAGCACACATGTGAGGCCGGCTTCAACCTAAACTAAGTAGAACGAGAGCATTGAACCAGCTGCTGGGTAAATGTAAACAAAAGCCGTGTCTCGGGTTTCCAGCTTGGAATTTGTCCAAAGCATTGACAGCTGTCGCGAGCCGCCTTCGAGCCTAAACGTCGCCCGGTCTCGGGTGTACAACAAGTGCAGCATTCAGCATTCATTGCAGTCGTTCCATTTGGACAAGCTCACCTTCAGAAGCGGCTGTGACAGACGCACATACTGTGAGTATGTACTCCGCATCACTTTCGATTTGGCACAGTAGCGAATGCGGCGGCCCAGAATAAGGGGGGATTATCTGGTTGCAGTTGAAGGTCATGTGGGGCTCCCCAACTGGCTGCCAAGAGGTGTCAGTTTACACCGAGCTCTGGGTCTGAGAAACAGTCTTATCGAACATGTGTTGCGTTTACGTTTCAGTTGGTTTCTCGTTTTTTTATCAGTTCTTATTTGAAAAGGGCCATTGCACAAGAGATAATATCTTTATTTTGTGGGTAAACAGAGGCTTACACTACAGAAAAAGAATTGATTGTAGTTTTATTACAGAACTCTTGTTAATTCTTTCAAATACTCAATGTATACAAGTGCAAACATATTCCTCTTAACTAATAACCAATTTACATACTGGAGTATACCAAGATATTACGGATAGTTTATGTGGTCTTCCTATTACACATCTATTTGCATAGCATTGGCATTAGAAAAATCAATGGATAATTGAGCTAATCGATTGACATGAGCATTTGCCTTTCAGTGCAATCAATTAAAGTTGTTTTTCTCTGCAGCTGCATTGTCGGGCAATTTGTCAGCAGCACAAGCTAACAAGTTGAGTTATCCGGGGGAAAAGGTGAGACCTGCCAGCGAGCAGCACCTCCGAAACCGAAACCGCACAATTAGCGAACAAGTTCCACTCAAATTACCAGAAATCGATTAACCGCAGATGATCAGCGGTGGGCCATAATTAATGCATAAACCTTGCCAATTTTTAAGCTTTCGCTAGGGTCAAAAGAAAGCCGTTAAAATGTAGTCAGAGTCGTAGTCGTTGGGGCTTACTCCGGGTTTTTTGCGCTTTGTTAGCCCCCCGCTCGGGGCTGATGTCATTTGGCAATCATCTCGAGCTCGTTGGTGAGTCTGTTTAGAAGCAGTCGCCAGCAGTTGAGTCGTCACTCCACTCGAAGGTTACCCAGAATCTCGAAACAAAACGAGACGCTTTTTCTCTAGAGAGGCGTGTTTGGATCTCAATTTCAAATTAGATCCGAGAACGAACGAGGGACTTTGTCAATAATAAACTCGTCTGTAAAGCACTCGAGTTTGATGTTAATTGCTGGGCACTTACACATCAGCTTGGATCTGTACGAGTATGTGCTTTTTATGCAAATCTTTTGCCATCGCTGAAAAAGCAATGCGAAAGCATTTTCCAGCTGCCTCCTGTGATTGCCGTTTATTGGGCTTTTTGGAGCGTTGCAAATATGCATGGCAAATAGCTTACCAACTGTGAAATACGACTCGTAAGTTTGCGTTTTGTTTTTAAGCCTTTTCCCAAAAAAAAAAAATTAAGAGGAGAGCGCCAAGTGAAGGGAAAATTGATTAGTTAATTATGAGGAAAGAGCTGAGACTCAAAACGTAAGCAATTTATATTGATATTCCAATTTTATTTACAAGCTGTTCTATATACAGTTTAGTAAGGGATTTCCTCTTTTAATGTTTTTTTAATTTAAGCCAAACTATTATTTTCTAATTTATGTCTTGTACCTTGTTGATCTTGGGCGAGTATTCCACCTGCCACGCTCATTTTGGATGGCAACCTGCGTCGCGAAATTCCAAAACCGATAATTAACAGTCAACTTAACGAGCTCAAACCAAACAGTAAACATTTGCCGGAGCCACCGCCCCCCACAGTAAAGCCTCCCGTGCGCTATCCCATCCCACACCCGCCTGAAAAATCAGTTACTTAGCCTCGATCTGCAATTAGCACATAAATGGCACACAAAGAGGGGAGAGCGGGGCCAAAGGCCAGCCATGAAAATGGGAAATACCAGGGAAATAACACTCGTTTTGGGGTTTATCGATTAAACACAGAAAGGAGCAGCGAAAGTTCTAGGGAAACATGGGCTATAAATGGTAACATGACGCCAGACATTAAAGCCGCACCCAGCTGGCCACTCGCCGGGTCCTGTCCCTATGGACAGGGGGTTGCCCGGGCTAAGGCCATTGTTGTTGTTGTTGTTGGCAAACAACTCTCCGGACGGAGTGGTGGACTTGTTGTGACCGGCTGGCGGGGCAGGTTGCCATGGCGAAAAGTGCACTCGATTGGTCTATGGCTTATGGTTGCCACAAGGGACCCAAGCTGGGTGCGCTGCTCCTTCTTGCATGCCAACTTTTGACCAGACAAAGGGGTTGAACTCTTCCACCAAAAATCAAGCCAAATCATAAGTTTCTTTTGTTGGCAAAAAACAAAAAGTGGAGCAAGACCCAGAGATAAATATGCGCACGGGTGATATCTTATCTGGTAGATAAAAAACATAATAGTAGGCAAAAATCGAAAAAGAAACGCCAGAACCTTATCTTGGCTCTGGAAATATCAAGATGTAAACATAATATGAGCCTTGGATATATGGCATGGTCAGTGGCGTGGGGATTCCAATACGAGTGCTAAGTAAATATTTATTCTTATATATCTTTTGCGCAATAATTTGATAACTTGAGTTCGATATATGTGGAATATTTACTCAACTCTATCGCGCTAAGCCAAACATAAGACTGTGATAAGTCTGTCTAGAGCAAAACTTATTAGATATAAGCTGCATATATAATGAGTTGGAAGAATTATGACAAAAGAATATATTAATTAAGAAGCCTTGAATTTGAATATTAAGGTGGGGTAGCTCATTAAAAAATCAATAAGCCATAAGCCCAATTATTGCCAAGGAATTGTAATTATTAATATTAATTACTAAGGTACTTACTAATTATTATTACTATTACCTTTCCCCCCGTGGGGTGATACAGTTTACAAACACTACGATCTCCAGTCCGAGAGTCACTTCTCTGTTTACTCCCAAGTTCTGTTTACTTTTCTATAACAAGGGTTTTCAGTTATTTACCCATCCAGCTATGTATTCTGAGCTCCTCGCATGTGTTTACCTTATCGACATGACTGGGAGAGACCTGCTAATGAACACTTCGTGTGGATGATGATGATGATGTTGTCGGTGACTGGTGACTTAATAATTGGCTATTAATATGCCTATTTAACTTATCGCTTTTCAAGCAACAAATTCCACTTGCCCGAGAATCGAGTTACTGTTTCACCTGTATTTTGTTTGCTGTTTCAAAATTACCTTGAAGTGCGCTCCTTTTGGATCGAGTGGCGGCTAAGTAATTGAAATTCCGCAAGGTGTGCACTCAATGGGAATTACAGCCACAACCTGGCGATGGATTGCACTTCATTATATCATTTATGTCATATCATAATGACAATAGCACAGGCCATTCGCGAGGGGAGAACGGAAATGCCGGATTAACCTTTTATTAGCGGTGAAAAAGGTGCATGTTAAATTCTGTTTTTTATGCAACTATTTTTTGTTGTTTTTGTAGAAGAAATCAGGTTTTCTTCCCAATATTTATATATATATATTTTGTGTTTTGTTTTATTTTTGTGGAAACTTCTCACACCCGCGACGAGAAGGCGGCAGCAGCGATTCAACGTCTCGGCGGTTCGGCGAGCGCGTAGCGAATGAGCCGCCGACTTGGGCCGCCGCTCCACTGTTGTCGCGGGGCTGCTCCCACCATCGCTCAGCGGTGCGTCGGTGGTGACTGCGCCGTTAGCGTTACACAGAAAAAAATATGGTGCTTGTAAAATAGTGAAGGAGTCATATCCGACCCTATAAATCATATATATGTATTCATGATCAGCATCAAAAGCCGAGTCGATCTAGCAGTATCTGGTAGGACTTTTGTTATTTTTAGTGGGTTAATTGTTAAAATTGTAAAAAAAATTCATTTGAAAATAAATTGAAATTCAGTTCGTAGCTTTATTAGCCTTATAAAAACTAACTAAGAACATTTTTCCGAATTGAAATTAATGTATTTTTAACCTAGTTATTATATTTTTAAGGTTTAATTTTCCCAAATTGATGGAGGATAAATAATTTAATTTTAATCCTCCTTTCGGGGTTTTATAATATCAGTCAGAAGCACAGAACACAGTGAAGGAGTCATTTCTGATCCTATAAATCATATATATTCTTGATCAGCATCAAAAGCCGAGTTGATTTAGCCACGTTTGGTAGAAAAAAAATTTTTTAATTTTTTTCAAAAGTTTTTACATCGTTAAAATTTAAAAAAATTGCCAAAAAAATATTTTTTTTTTAGTTTTCAAGTCGGTATGTAGGCTTTTTAAGCTATCAAAAACTAACACAGAAATACCATCCGAATGGAAATTAATCAATTTTTGGCCAAGTTATGAACAATTTTAACAATAAATTGTTAACTGCAAGGGCATACAAACTTTGGGTTTCCAAAGCTATCTCCCTTTCTTGTTTTTTTTTTTTAATTGTGTCGTGTATACAATTTTTAGGCAGTTATTTTAACATATAAGTATGATATAAAAGAATCTTGTAAGTTAACTTGTGTAACATCGGGAAGCCGAAGTTTGTTTACACTTCTCTTTTGCAGTTGGTTAAAGACTTTAAGTCTTTATTTTAGCAGTGTAGCGAGTCACTTCAAAGTGTATTTATTTTACACATTTTTTTGGCAACCCGGTTTGAGCCGAATTTTTCTGGCTGCCA